>CM023452.1:33199608-33306633 GCA_013339765.2 Haemaphysalis longicornis | reverse complement strand
CTACAATCAATTCAATCAAACAAATCAAATCCTGCTGATCTTCAGTGGTCCACGGAGGGCAGCCTGTGAGCTGCCCCGTAACCAAAGTGAGCTGCCTAGTCCACGCTTAACTGGGTATATGGCGTCCGGACGTCAGTGAACCAAGAGGGGCCAGTTTCGTCGTTGCTTGGAAGCTGCTGCTAGCGCCCGTGTCCAGGGATTGCCCGGGATCACCGCACTGTAAATTTGCTTCTAGTGATCAAAAGTTGGTGCACGGACAGCGAAGCATTTGTGTGCCACTTTGCCTTTCCTAAAAATCCTGCAGCTCGAACACCGAGAACGGGTTCCCGCGGAGACTTACATGTTGGCGACAGAGTGGTGTAGCGAGAAACCTTGGGAAATTCCGGGCCACCCGTTGATGCACCGAAGAGCCCCGGGCCCCAGTGAGTAAAACTGCATCTTGCAGGAGGAGGCCGCCGCCGGTGTACTCATGACACATTCGGCCAAAGCTTCAATTGTGAGGCATGTAAGTTTTGCTTTGCAGGCCACGCGCGTCATTCCGTAAGTGACCGGACCGGTGACCGGACCACCGATACTAGCGTCGTAGAGAGGCGATGCCCGGGAAGATGGCGCGGGTGTAAGTGTTGTGGTGCGCAGACTGCGATTCAGAAGTTAAAAGAGATGTGTAAGCGTTGGCACCTCTCTAAGCCCAAACAAAACAAGGAGTGAGAGCATTTGTCCAGAGACGCGCCATTGTAACAGTTTTAAATGCGTTTAAGAAGATGGTTAGAGAACTTCAGTGTGCCTCATTTCTTGGCATGCCATATAAGAAAGTCCGCAAAGTTTAAAGAAAATTGTCTTAGTAGACGCAATTGCATTTATTTCCCAGTTCCCAAGGGCGACTGCGAAAAGAATACCCAGAGAGAAAACTGACTTTGTTCGGAAGCAGAAAGTTGTTTTTGATCTGTGTTTTTAAGGGCTTGCTATCCCTGGATGAGTGCGGTAAGGACTGCAGTCCCCTCAAATATCATATCTGCAATGGTAGTTAGTATTTCATAATAATTTTCAGGCATTCACACTAGTTCAAGTTGTTATAAGTGTGAGCGCATTGATGTGTGTTTGTCTGGTAGTGAGGGTGTGATCTGAATCATGTGAAGCTCTTGATTTGTTTTGTATGGTCGATTGTGGACAATGTCTGAATGGTCTGCCGGCGGCAACGATGATATCCCGGTGCTGTGTAAACGATTGCGAAAAATTCCAGTCGAACATGACGTGGTGCAATCGGAATTTTTCAATCCTCTCGAGAGTATTATAAATATTTGCGTATTTGAGTGAACACAGCGGTTTAAAAGGTGAAGGTGGACAAAAGGAGGTAACCGTTACGCGTAAAAATGTACGGAAGGGTAGATATCTACCCCTATATGTATTTACATATAAATAAAATAGATGAAACAGTAAAACATCTTTGACCTGGAAACCGTTTTGGTTGGGAATAACTAGGTTTACCCTTTCTTTCTCATCAGCACGTTTTCTGTGTTCAACGATTGCAACGATTCATTTCTGCGGATGTGTAATGTGGTGAGGTTATGAAGTAACCCCCAAGAAGCTCAGGGAAATGCAACAAAAGGGGTTATTGAGATATTTTGCTCGATCTATAGCCTGGCGAGCGTTAATGTAGTGCAATAACAGGCCAATATTCAAAAGAATATCTTGATAATTCAATATTGAAAAGCCAATATTCAATATGCAAAATATTCCAAAACATTCAAACATAAACTAGGCTATATAATTTATTGCTGTCGAAATGTTTGGTAGGGGGCGTACGTGTGTTTCGCAAATGCAAGTGTATCTACAAGCTCGCCTTTAGTTCGCATTGTTGTCGTCTTCTGTTTCAAACAAGTTTGCTCATATTTTACTGTGCATATATGGGCAAATGCCTTTCACACAATCTCGGACTGTGGCTCTTTTGGCTTCCACAGGGACAGCTCCGTCATATCATCGCAAGATTATACGGGAAGACGACTCTCAACAATTTTTAAACAATGCCCGAGTATTACAGATGCTTTTCTAACGAGTAACGACTGTTAAAACTCTATTTTCCCGTTTTATTGTAAGATTCTAAGACTGTTTGGGAGCTACGTATAATATTCTATTTTAAAATATTATTTATAAATCATTTTGCTCCTCTCAAAAAAATTTATGATAACCACTGACCTAAATTTTCAGTGCTGGACAAAGGTAAGCTGCTCTTCTCTCAGCCAACTTACATAAAATGATTGCTACGAAAACCTAATTCAAACCCCGAGTATTTCTCATTTCGCTCAGAAAAATCTTTGGCATTTTTGCTAGAACACAGACAGCGCAGAAAATGTATTTCTTTTCCCGAAATTTAAATTTCCCTAATACCTGAAAGAATGTTATAGGGCATTTCTGAAAATCCTCTCAACAAGGCGTGCATGCCCGCAAGTTTTGGTTTCACAATCACTCTTTCTGTATTTACTTACTGAACACTGCCCCCAATATTTGGACATTTATTTGGCCGGTAATATTTAGTACAACTTTGCTAGAAGTGCGTGTGGTCTGAGGTGTTATTTTTGTAAAATATGTCCGAGTAATACACTTATTTTGATTTACCTTGAGAACCAGTTTGGCTGTGATATGTTATGGTATAGGTACCGTTTTGCTGTGATAATAAAACTGAAATACTACTAAAATTTTGGGTTATGATTCGTGCAGTATACCTTTTGTTAGAGTGCATCTTGTACAATCATCATTAAGAAAGTATGGTCTGAGCGCGTTGAGTTTCACATGTAATGTCAGCTTTTTCATGGCCACGATTCAATGAATTGATGCCATGATAACAAACAGGATAAATAAATGAGCTCCTTGTGGCACCAATAAAATTTTCTTCATTTCTATCGGGACTTCATCATTTAAAGAAAGGGTAAATGAGAAAAGGAACTACGCTCAACAGAATGTCTAAAACACACTGCTACCATAATGTTTAAGCGAAAACTGGTGGGCAACTGAATTGAATTGATAAAAAAATGAGATGTAGTGGTGTATACCCTGTATTTATTATTTCTCATTAAAGCACAATGGGTAGTTTTTGTTTTTCTTCTCACCATGTAGGCAACGAAAGCTTTGGGAAAAATTAAAAGGCTCCACAACCTTCACCTAATCGAAGATAACATAAAAATTCATCTTGGATGAACATGTCAATATAGTCTTCTGATAGGTGGTTAAGAAATATTTTAAATACACATTAGGAATTTAAACATATAAACATTTAAACATGTACTTAAGTATTGTTACCTTATGAGTGACTTTATGTTCACTGAAGAGTCCGTCATCTGGCGTAGTAAGCCTTGAGGATAAACAACTTAACTACTTACTTACTCCCCGTTGGATTGACCTGGCAGAGGCAACGCCCGGGATGACATCCTAACTAAACTTGCTAATGAGTCGTTCAATTTTGTTGGGTAGAAAATACTGTTGCCGAAGCATTTAA
This sequence comes from Haemaphysalis longicornis, assembly GCA_013339765.2. Taxonomy (NCBI): domain Eukaryota; kingdom Metazoa; phylum Arthropoda; class Arachnida; order Ixodida; family Ixodidae; genus Haemaphysalis; species Haemaphysalis longicornis. The sequence goes on along the minus strand of CM023452.1, from coordinate 33,303,143 downwards.
GTGAGGTTGCTTCGTCGGAGTGGGGCCCAAGTCCACATATGGTCAACTTTCTAATTCATGGCGTCTCGCCGGCGCAGGTTGCTGAGTCCACATTCATTAGCTGCTATTACCTTCTACAACATAAAGCACACTCTCCGCACTGATTCCCACTTGGCAGGTATCTTTTGATGCCGGCCTGCAGTTCTTGTGGCAGCAGGTGTCTAGCATCGTGGCTGCTGTTTTCTGTGCACAATCAAAAACGGTGTCATCTGGGCGGCCTTCTGAATAGCTCTGCTTTTCGCAAACGTTAATGCGACATGTTAGGAATACCTACTCGCACGTCTTATATTCAACGCCGACGACCATGAACAGCATATCCTCTATGTTCTTTTCCACGTGTTCCGTTAGGCTGTTTGGTTCGCGGTGGTACATTTCTGTGCTTGGGTGAGCAGTGATGCTGTATAGCAGTACTCCTTCTTTTAGCTCCACAGTGAAGGGCGTTTTGCAGTCTGTAATTTGCACATTATCAGCTGCATGTCAGTTGAACAATTTCGCCAACCCTCGGGCAGCTCTTTGGAAAGGGTGGCAGTCTCTGCATAGGGATTCATGTAGTCTGTGACAAGAGCAAGCCATCTTCCAGAGGTTCTTGAACTACGTGACGGCCCTAGATTCATATCGTTTTGAAGACCGCAATTTATAAGGCAGTATGCTGCAGAAAGCCGGAGGGTTGCGTGTTCTAGCGCTGGCAGTTTCGCCCGCTCCTGACGTAGTTGGTGACATGGAATATAATGTGCAGCGCTAGTATTCCACCTTCATCATCCCAAACCTACTTGCCCTTCCCAGGTGCCTCATGAGTTCATCGAAAAAGACATCCCATATTTTCGCAAAGGTGGCCGGTGTTGGTGCGAAGGTACTACATTCTCCTTGTAGTGGCGAGGTTCTTGTTTGCTAGATGTGGAGTTCTACGGCGACATTGCGTCCTTCGGGCTTGGGTAGTCGATTGTGACATTCAACTCGCATTCCGTATGCTGCTAGGTGAGTATTTAGTTTTGTATCACATTAGGCTCCGAACACTGGAGTATGCGTGGCCAACCGTGACAGACACACGCTACTCTTGATCGGTCGTGCCACGCTGAGCGCCTTCAGTTCCCTCAAACAAGCATTCACAAGAGGGCGTATCATATCTTCATTATTCCGCATATCTACAAAATACTGCAATGATTGCCGAATGAACTTTGTAGACAGTAAAAGCCTCCAAATAACGCCGAGCTGGGGGAATAATACTGCCTTTACGCCACCGTGAAATGACACACGGTTTAGGTTGCATTGAAGGATTGGCATTTTTCGGCAAATTCTTCTTTTATGGGGGTACAAATCTATAGTTACTGCATAAAAAGAGTAAGTGAGTGAATTACGTGCCGCTGTGAATTATTGGCTGGTGGTTATAAGGTTGATTATAAAGCTGTGTGTACGCATAGGAGCGCAGTATATTGGTTCACAACGAGGGCTCCTAAACGTAGTCTTCAAAGCGTATTTTATCACCCAAACGTTGCACTCAGTGCTACATATATATTTTTTAGACGACAATGCCCGTATTGAATATTGAAAACCACATATGGTGGAGATTGCTTATGCGTTGATGTTTTTAAAGGCTTCTTCAACGATTTTATCTCAAAATATATCATTATACGTAATTGCAAAACACACTATGCACGACCAATGTTTAACCCTTTAACCCGCAGATCAACAATATTGTAGACCCAAGAAAAACCACCCCCGTTCAAAACGCGCGCCTAACGTAAGCTTATTTCGCTACGTTTAGCGGCAACAGGACACATGGTATTTATTACAGTTGGTATATAAGATGACAGATGGCGCCAGTTGATGCCTTGTTGACAATAATTTAGCGGTTTGCAGTTTGCTGACGTTCACCACCACGGCGGAATTCTGCCTCGGGTTCCCAGAGCTCCTACAAGGTAAGCAAATCGAGATTTTTTTAAACACGTAGAACAAGGTACGAGGAACCCGCTGTATGAATATCGTGGTGTTGTTTATTCGAGAGGGTAAGACAGCAGCCCGCCACTGCGGTCCACAAAATTGTTGAGCGGCCAGGCAAGGGTTGAGGTACGCCGCACGTGCCGTATGAAGGGTTTGGCTGCTGCATGCCTCAGTTCGGGCGCTTTTATCATTCTAATTATTGGCGGCTGTAATATTCCTATCGCAGATAAAGCCTTGAAAGACATTGCGTGGGCACTCAGAGCCAGAACTACTTTGCAGTTTTTCACAATCAAAGCTTTGGGCCGCGAATACGGTATGTTTGAGAGTGGAACGGCGCCAGTGGATTTTCGTGTAACTCAGCGATCTGTTTTTTTTTGCAGGAATGGACAGACATCTTCTATGGAAAGCGGGGAACGGAAAGGGGTGTTGCTTTTGTTCTGCAGCATCCAAGTGGCTCTGAAATTGACTCCAGTGACGATGACTCAAGTGATAAAACTGTGCACGCTGATACCTCAGAAGCGCCACCAAACCACGCTGATGGCGGAACCAGATGCCCTGATCGCTCTAAGAGAACCAGTTTAGGGCTCTCGAAATGATCATTGTCGGTAGTAGCTCCTGCCCTCCATAAAAGAAAGCCAATGGACGCAATCGCGTCCTCGTGCCCGTTTCGGACGATGATGATGATTGCGGCAAAGGTGGCACTTTCCGCTTTTTGCGTATTCTTTGGACGTTAGCATAGGAAACGCTCGGCTTCTTTGCAAGGGGGACTACTTTGCTCTAAACGAAATAACTATGCCTCTCAAAGATTTTCGCCTCTTGGTTTGCAAATCACTGAAATCAGCGAACCAAGTTGTCATACCACGCACAGTTGGAAGACCTCGCATGAAAGCCCTGGTGCTTTCTGTCCCCAAAAAGAAACACGCATTGGTTTCTGATGATACCCGTTACAACAAGGCCCGCCACTGGCCAGTTGCAGCTCTAGAACGTGCCTTTGATTCTCCTACACACCAAGGAAAGCCGACAAGAGATAGCTTCGCCAATGTGCCGCAAGGGCGTCTTTGGATTCAAGTGCGCTAAATGCGGTGTGAAGAGCGGAAAGAACTGCTTTCTGACTTTTAGAGCCCGCTACCTTTTTCTTAAAACCGATAAAAAAAACCTCCAGAGGAAATGCGCCAGAAAGGTCTATAAACAAAAAAAATTTCCCCGCATTTCCCCCGAGGGGAAGAATGTGAAAGTGCGAATGCAGGAGGTGAATTTGCCCGGTTCGGTAATGTTCGCGAAAGAGAGATCACACACACACACATAACTACAAAGAAAGAAAGATGCATTTATTCACAGACACCTATTTGTGTTGTCGTTGTACTTGATTGCTAGAGCGGATCTCAGCTTTGAAATTTCGTGTCAGTACTCCTTTAAGCGGGTGCATTAGCCCTTCTCACGCCCGATTCCTGGCCAATCCAACGCGTGGGTATGTGCCATCTCCCCCCGTTGCCAAGGAAGACGAGGAGCGCGCGCACCCGCAGCTGTTGCTATGTGGACGGACGGCGGTCAACGGAATTCAGGGTCGCTTATAAAGTGCATTCGCACCTAAAAGTTTCTTAGCCACGCCTTTTTTACCGTTAACTGGCAGATCAACCAAATTGTTGACCTCCGCTATCTTTTTAGTTTTCTATGAAACATAATGAAACTTGTTTTGTTGGTTCTATGGTTGCTCTAAAGAAGAAATAAACCAGCAAAAATTTTTTTCGCTGTTTTTTCTTATCTTTACAGGTAAAGAGTTAATACACTGAACACAGAAGAAAAATACAGGTACCAACAGCTTCAATTTAAGATGAAGCTATGCAAAATGCAGGACCAAAATTTACGTTGCAACGATTTTTTGTTCAGAAAACATTTGGCTACAAATTGAAGGTAGCAAAAATATTAAAAAGAATGTCGCTAGATATAAATATTCCAAAATGTGTTTAGTATGCTAATTGGACGTCCTTCTCCCGCTCCCTAACCCCTTCTGATTTCCTCATGTAACAGAAAGGGCCTAATACAAGCACTTGGCTATCCAATTTCTCTGTATCCGTAAAGCTGGGAATGGAGATAAAAGCCATGGCGTGATTCGGGAGAAGTTAACCTCAAAGGCACTTGCAGTGATTCGCCTGATAAACATACTTGTAGTATTTTGACTGAATATATAAAGCTGGGAGTTCGAAAGGAGCGCTGCGAAGATGTTTCAAAAAAGGGTTGCACTTCTTCCCAATTGCAGCACCTAAGGAAGTAATTACCAGATGCGGCATCATTGCGAAAGGTTTCTGCAAATCCTCCTAGAACCCTGCAGAGATGGTCTTGCGCTGTGTGTTTAAACCTACACCCCCCCACCCATAACCTACTTACAGAGTGCAGTACATGGATGGCTGCACTACGTGTTTCAAGCTAGAAATGTCTTTTCTATCGTGGCTGTCTTTCAAGCGGATGGGGAGAAGTGTTAGAGCAATGCGAACAAGAAAAGCGGAGAATCTTTGCTTTACCCCTTGCATCCAAAACCACAGCATTTCTTGGTCATTTCGGCAAAGGCACGGCGCAACGATATCTTTATTTAATGAATAACCATCACAAGTGCTTTGCGGGAGTGAAGTGTTTGCGTCTAGACCAAATGCACGGCTTGTTCCGTTCGCACAATAGTGGTGAAGGCTTTCATGAAGTCCGTCCTAAATAAGATGTAGTTGTTCAGAAGCTTTCGCGCATCTGAATACAAATTTGGGGTGCATCTTCTGAATTGAAAGACTCATACTGAAACATATAATTTCCCCGCCCATTTACGATCCGAGGGCGCTCGAACTTCGCCGTCTGCTCAGCTTGGACAACGGCAAGACATCTTCAGAAACATAATAGTCACTGGTGCTGTTGTAGAACTGCAGTGATATGCTCGCGAGAGGTAGACATTGTTCCACTCTCCACTTTTAGTGACCTCTAATAAGCACGGCCGTTATCTAGAGGAAGACGTTCTAATTAACAACTGACCGAGCATAAACAAGCTTCGTGCTTCCGCTTAGCTTAAGATCAATGTACCCACTCCTTCAACAGATATCGAGTAGACACCAGTGACCCACATTTCCGAAAACCGGAAAATTGATTTCAACCAACATCTCCACTGCAGAGAATTGAAAGAATACGAAAAATTCCCGCTCCTTCCCGCGAGGGGAACACAAGTAAATGCAGAGCATTGGGGCCTCAGTACTGATTGAAGGCAGTGTTGCTTCCATCGCTTCTCCCGTAATGCTGGAGTAGCAGACACGAGTAAACGTAGGCACGAGCGTCAACCAAGGAAGGATGGAAACGCAGTGACTGAAACACGAGGAACCGCTAGCCGCTATATATTGTGCGCGCAGTAGAGGGAGAGCAGTACGGGGGGGAAAGCGTGCATACGCAAGCAGCGCGCGCCCTTCCACGCCCCACCCGGCTGCTATCACGCACCTGTTACGCCGAGACCGCGACGGAGCGAACGGGCTGACTACGACGCAGGCGCTCGCAAGCTGCTGTTGAGAGAGAGGAGGGAAGGAGAGGCGCGCCTGCTGCGGACGCAGAACTATTGACACCGTCCGATGCAGGAACAGGCGAGGTTAAGAAATGCTCTGCATTTAAAAGTGGTGAATGAACAGTCAACACATTGACATGCACAGCCGAGTGTTCGCTAAATGATGGTGATAGTTCTGTGTTACAGACACAAGGCACACTACAGCAAAGAGCGCCAAGAACGTGGTGAGCTCGCTGCGATGTAGGTGGTTAGTAAAATGGGGCAGTGAGAACCGAAAGCATAATAAACGAAATAGAATAAGAAGTGCCGGATTAGAGTACCTGGTTGTCATCAAGAGTGATGTGACAGAAGGTGTTGAAATTGATCTTCTGATAAAAATATCAGAAGTGTTTGTGTGATGCGTTGAGTGCTTTGCATTCAATTAGGTTGTAAACTATGGATGTGCCCTACCTATACATCCTACAGGGGTCTTCAATACCCACAGGGCAAGTATAAGACGTCACGTGTGTGTCGCCTATCTCTATCATATGTAAGGCGATCTGTGGTTGCCTTTTGTGTTAGTCCGTTCTCCATTGTCCAATGTGTGGTTTTAGTATTAATAGTTTGTTGTCTTTCTATCTATTCAAGTTTTTTGCATGTTTTTTGAGGTAGTTCTTGATGTGTCGTTCGATGTCGGTGTAGGGTAATGTTTGGCTACGTGTAACGGGGTAGTCACGATATGTTTTTTGATATATGTAGTATATCATATTTGATATATGTAGTATATGATATATATTTGATATATGTAGTACGGCGGGCGTTCAGACAGGAGATTAGATTAGGAAAACAAAATGTGGGACATTAAAAATGTTGAAGGAACGATAATACGCCACAGAACGGTTCACTAAATACTGAGGGTAAATACACACATAAAAAAAACCAAAATTGTTACGTGGAATTTGCGGTGCAACCGGGAGTGTCGGTGCAGTGGTTTTGGCTCGCAGTTCTTGGCGTCGGCCGCTTGTCGCCATTGTTGTACAAGTGGTGCGGCCTCAGCGCTTCGAGTGCCACAGAGCACTGGTGAACTGGAACTGAGGGTCAGGCGCACGCCGTACACCATGCGAAACGTCGAAATAGTTGGAGGGGCCGCATGGCACTGGCGTCTTCACTGTCGTCAGTGGTCACAGGCACATCCATCCCAAAGTAGACCTTCCGCCAACTGCACACGCCCGTCTTCCTGTTCCCGTTCTGACTCTCCGGCCCATACCTCGTCGGGAATTGCCAACGGTCTTACTGCTGGCCTGACCTCTCAACTATTGGCCTTTCACCCACATCATAACAAGTGCCCCCCGTTTAAGAAAGTTGTACATACTACAACTATTCGAAGACACACCTTATTCATCAAGCGGGTCGATGAGTTGGAAGAGTTGGGATCACTAAAATCACCAACAATGTCATTATCAAGACTGTAAATTCAGAAGGACATAGGAAATACACTCACAAACTATACATTTCGAGAGGTGTAGAAGCACAACACACACATTTACACATTTTTATGCTCAAGCGTGTTTTTGGATTTGGCTTCCGAAACTTAAATAACCTAACTGGCATCACTGTTTGCAATGCCTTTTTTCTATGCTGAACAGGAAATTCCTCCTCGTACAGAATCACGCTCACCGCAAAGCTATTTGGACGATTTAGCTCAATAAAGCTTCACACTTTCGCTCATTGGTACAGGTTACGGCAGTCTCACATTTGATCGTGCTAGCTTGAATAACATGATGACGTGTTCGCACCTGTCTTCTTAATGTAATCTCTGACTTTTTGTTTTCTCGTCCATTCTGGTTGATTGAGAGCCGCAACAAGACCTTAAAAAGCGTTTTGTATCGCCTCGAGGATGACGCCAAAAGAAGGTGTCCAGAACATGGTGTTTCCTTCTTTAGACAATTTGACGACTGTTATTGGTAGTCTCCTGAGCCACTTAGAGGATGTCATTCGGGTAGGGTCTTGGCCACACTAATTTTTGCATGTTATTCGGGTCGCAGAATAAAGCCGGTAAAAAACGTTGGCGTTTTCAAAGTGCAGTGATTGCCGTTCCCCGAGGAAAAGCTGTAGTTAGTTTTACGGAAGCAACTCTTTAGGGTGTAAATCGTTGTGTTATTGCTCTGCAATTTTATTCTTGGGAAGGTGCAACGTAGATCCCATTAGTAGTGTTTATAAAAGCAGGAATTTGCCCTTCATTTGGGTGACGACCTAAACGAAGCAAAAAGATCACGGCTCGCAAGTGTATCGCCGCTGCTTGTCTTTGCTGGTATGTGTGATCTCGAGTCTCTACGCTTCCAGTTGTGTCTGGATTTTGGACGACTTGTACACGTTGGAGATTCCCTAGCACGAGAGCGTGAATTCGCTTCTCGATGCAAGCCTCGGGTATTTCTATGGTAATGTAGGGCAGTAACCGGAATCAGTGCTCTCAGTTCAATGGGGGTATTGCTACCTGAGTCCCTTTGCATTGTTGCGCTTTTCCAGAGTACCCGTCTTCCTACGGCGGGCATGTCTTCCACGATATAGTTTAGGTTTTAATGCCTCGTGTAAAGTCCCTTCTCCTCGGTCTGGTTCGAATTCTGGGAGCGTGAGGTTCCCGGTGCCCATGACGAGTGGTTGAACACTTGGCCAGTGGAAAAGTAACGACCTTCTGATCTGCGGGCTTGCACTCATCTGTCTCGTGACTGAGATTGCCGCATTCTTTGCTCTTCGGGGAGTCCCTAAATTTGTTGCGAAAACCGCATGACAATATCCGTCTCGACAGCACAGGAATCAACCAGCCGGCTTTTTGTTCGCTCCGTCATCTGGCTCTTGCCTTGGGTCTTCTGCATTATCAGCAATTTCTCACACTTTGTGGAAACACTATTCTTCAAGGAAGCGAACCACGTAAGCTGCCAGCATCGCTTGAAACTTAAACTTGCACCCCTGCTGCTACAAAACGCCGAGTTTCGAGCTGCATCTGCGAAGGAACCGCTCTGTGATCATGTCATCCCTGAAAGTATTCTACGTCTTTCGACCTACGGTTATTGCCACCCAATGCCTGAAATAACCAGATAACCGAGCAGCTAGCTTGTTTCCGGTCTTCTCGTCTAAATGCCGTGCGGTCCTAAACCTTCCCTGATAACCTTGCGCTGTGTATTGGAAACGCTGTGGCAAGGTCTTCTTGATGCTCTGGTACTCGCGTGGATCTTCGCACACATTCTGTGAAGAAACCGGCACGAACAAGGCGAAGCCAAACGTACAGCATTGGGTCAAGCATTTTAGTGCCGTTTTCGTTGCGGATCCATACACTATACTCTTCTACTCCAAGTGAGACGATAGCGGAGCACTATAAATACACGTTGGTTGTCTGTACCATTGGATGGGTGCTTGAGGACCATAAATATGTTTAGTGCTTAAAGTCATTCTTTATTGAGCAGTGTCGACGTTGGTATGAATTGTATTTTCGGAATAGTAATATGCGAAAAACCGCACGTTTCTTTTTGACAGACATTGCTATGCTATTAGTTGTGATTTAAGAATCGGCATGCATGCCGAGGAAGAACATAATACAAGTACTCCTAGCTGGGCTGAGCTTACTACCGTTTTGACCCGATAAACCAGTTAGTTTAACATCAAGTTAAAATATTTTTCTTTACGTTGAGAGAAAACCTAATTTCAAATACATTTTACGTCTTCTACACACATTCAGCAGGAAATGGTTGGTGGCAACGTCTTATGAAGGAAGTCGTTTAGGTACAAAAAAGTGCAGCTTGGAACGGCACATTGAGGCATGCCAATTGCAGGCATGTAAACATCTGACAGTGCCGAGCCGACTTTGAGACGAATTCCTTTGGACATGCATCATCCAGAGTGTTGAGAACGCTACTTAACAGCCTGAATGATTGGAGCCCCTAGGAATGCCGCAGCACGAGGTAGTCATATAAAACATTTAAATAATAAGATATACTATCATAAATACTGCTTCTCAAGGTTTCTATGTGTTATATAGGATTTTCAATGAACCAGTCCGTCATTTGTTGGCAGAGCTCTTCTGAATCCTACATGGAAATTCTGGAGAATACCATAGTACTCTAAAAGGCGCACCATTCTCCTGTTCATAACGCTGCTGTTCCCTTATTTAGCAATGGCTAGACTGGGCCCCCCTCGTAGACCTTGGAATGTGCCCTGTATGTCATATTCTATGGCATATGTTCAAAATTATTTCCAGTGTGTCTTCATGTCGGTGTTGCATCGTCATAAATCGGCATTAATTTATAAATAGAGAAAAGTAGTAAGAAGTGTGCAACCTATAGTTGTCTCTAGGAAATTCTTTGCACAAGACATTTTGTGCTCTATGTAAGAGTTCGTGTAGTGTGCAGCCCTGTACACATGTTAGATGTATTGTGCAAGCATATTAGCCTGGTTCTTCATTGTGTCCAAAGTTATACTAACCAGCGGCAGGATGTGTGTCTGTTGACCTCGCGTGTGTCTTTATAAGAGTCCTGGATGTTAAGAAGGCACGCCGCCTTTCTCGTGTGGCCTCACGGCGGACGCGCTTGCAAAGTGCTTTATGCCCGCCTGAAAGATAAAAGCTTAAAGCACGGGCGGTCCCCACAAAGAATACAGCACTCCTTGTGCTGGGCCCCTCTGGTGCGTTTAAAATTTGTATGACACGGGGTTTAAATAGACCGTGCGTTTAAATTCCGTGCGTTTAAATAAACGCGGAACCCCCTCCTGGGTTCCGTGTTTCACTGGAGGCCTGTGCAATGAACCCTTCGAAGGAGTTGCGGATGAGCGCCGTGACACGTTGGGTTGCTTCTTTGACGAATAGGTGTGTATTGATGTGTTGTGCACTTTGGATGTCAGTATATTGACTACAGTTTGCTCTTGCACCGTAAACATCATACGGGAAAGTGAACTGGTATGGCCTACCCTAAGCAAGTGTGTAAAGTGATCCCGACCTTACGAATAAGGGCCAAAATGTCTCTAAGGAGAATAAAAGAGTACGGCAGCGCCAATGGCCAATTGATAAATAAGTTAGGGTTGTGTCCTTCATAATGGTAAGTAGGCTGTTTATTGTTAAAAAGGCACGCTACCGAAGATGTTGGGAATATTTCCATAAGGCTTACTTGGGCAACATTGCGGGAACATCCCCAGAGTTACGTGGATGGAAGTCTGCTAATAACTGGTCTATCAGTGGCCCAAAATGTGACTTCAAAAACCTGTTATTAGAAGGAATGCAGAGATAGCACACCGTTATTGACGTGCTAACTATTATTGTGCAAACTGCGACAGCTTCAAGGACACCATTCAGAAAAATGGGATGCCAAGCTAGGCTTTCCTAGAGAAAATTGCCACGCTGCCCTAAGAGGGCGTCACCAATCTTGGTACTTTCTGAATACTATGTACCTATTAAGAAAGTGTGTTTCAAATTAAAATAAGGCTCTTGTTGGCACATGACTCCTGGCTGATGAGACTTACTCGCGTAATCGAGATTTTTTTGAAAGTTATACAGTTTTATTAAACTATGTTTTCTCTGCCCATTATTAAATGCAGGAGCTACTGGAGTGTGTATGTTTGTGTTGTCTTTCGGGGCAATGGTTTTATGCTTTTGGGCTCTCTGAAGGTTTGGATGCGGCAACTCGTTCTTCCGCTGCGAGGCAGTCACGAACCAAACGGGCGGTACAGGCGGTGCGGCAGGGCTGGAAGCGCCCACCGGCACCTAGAGCTCTTGGTTCGGGACAATGTGATATGACACGGTGGTTATTTTATTCAGACCAATCGTTTTCTTCGCTTGCTGTGGGCGAAGCCTATGAAATGTAACGTGCTTTCAGGCGAACATTGCGGCTGTCTGGCGATATATACATGCTCTTTGTACTTCCTTGACGAAAACATTGTGAGATGGCTCCAAGCTGATGTACACACCTAAGCTAAGGTAGAAATATTGCAATGCATATCGCGGGTCACAGAATGCTGCACTGTGGCTTTGGAGAAACAGTGAGAGAACAGGAAAGGTTTCCGTAAGCGTCGTGTTCTTTACATGCTTTCGGGTACATCAAAATGTGCCAGTGATTCTGGTTAGAAGGGAATTTGACCGCTTTAACAATAAGATCTCCAGACCCACATACCTGCCTCGAAAATCAGTGGGTGTCCACCACTACGTTTTCTCGAATGCTGTCTTATGTGTGATCAAGACTAAACTGTTTTATTTAAAATACATTTAAAACCAGGCTTATGATTTGCTAAGCACATTTATTCTGAATAGGAAAAGATGGCTATTAGACGTATGTATTTGCTGCGACCTCAGAGCACAAAAGGTTACTTGTATTATTTCATGTGTTTAAATACCAAAACTAAAACACAAACAATTTAAACAACGTAATGCAAAACAAGTTCATTTGCGTACGTTACAGCTTTAAATCTTGCACATGTTAAATAGTTGAAATAACGTAAGTTTAGGAGTTAACTCGTTTACTTCAAATAATGTGTTTTGAAGGCAGTGCGCGTTTAATCCTACTGTGGTCGTACCCAGCGCTAAGTGAATAAACGTTGTGAAGTCTTAAAACGTAGAACTAGATTACTTATAAAAATTATGCCTTAGCTTGCGCGAAATAAACGATTTCTCTTTCTCATGCCGTCACTTTTAGAAGTAATAATACAAAAAACCAGAATCCTATCATTTTTCTTGGCTCTATTATTGTCGAAGGGTCGTCTACCTCCGCTCCCTCCTCTACTACGTATTGTCTCATCTGCTCTCTTCCAGAATGTACCCTACTTGGTCTTCCCATGGCATATATAATAAAAGTTAATTCAATACATTGCATTTTACTGAGCACTCCACGCAACATTTTCTTTATATATAGCGTGTATGGTTTTATCGCAGCATTCAAAATATCGAGGAGCGCTGGAAAACCAAGGCATCGCCTTTTGCAGGGAGTTTAGAACACATAGGTGCAGCCTGCTCGTGGCTTGCAATAATGCAGAAATAGCAGATCTGGCGGGCCTGTCTCCTATTTTTGGAGACCGGCTGTTGTTCTCGGGGTGTAGAACCAGAACCGGAACCGACCGAGAAGTATTTTCCAAAACTGGAACTGAACCGAACTCATATTTTTTCGCCCATTTCAGAACTTACTCCAACGGGAAAGAATCGAAGGAACCGTTGCGAAAAGTTTTTGCATTTAAAAACTGCAATTAATAGTTTTAATAGGGTGATCTACCTCGCATCAGAAGATATTTTTACCACTCGCCTGACCACACCACAAAATATGCATTGCCTAGAGTTCGACCACCAATTAGGTTCTGGACTTATTATTACCCTGAAATAATTGTAAACATGTACGCATTTACTATGAGTTTGCATTAGATAGCGCTCCCCTCTCCCAGTTTTCTCATGCGTTTAAAATCTGCATTCTCCTACGCATCCAATGGGTTTCGGACTTCACTGCGGGCATGTACAATGGACCCCTGGAAGGTGTGCAGATGAGCGCCGTGACGGCGTCTTCGACGAGTAGGAGTGTTATCAATGTGTTGTGCACTTTGGATGTCTATATATTTGCTCCGGTTTGCTCATACTCCGTAAATGTACTAGGGGAAGGGGAAGTGTTATGGCCTACCTGTATGTAAGTGTGGTTGTGAAGTGATCGCTACCATACCAATAAGGGGAAAATGTCACTACATAGATGAAAAGAGTATTGCAGACCCAACGGCCAAGTGAAGAATAAATAACTATTGTCTTCTAGATTAGTGTATGTAGACTGTTTATTTTCAAATGGCACCATCCCGAAGATGTTAGGAACATTGAAATGACGCTTACGGGGGCATCCTTGCGGGAAGATCCTCAGATTTACTTTTGTCCAAGAAGGTCTGCTACTAAACGGGTTCCGGAAACTGGGCTATGAGGGACTACAAATTTCAGCTCGATAGCCTGTTATCAGTGGAGAACTAGAGGCAGAATACCGTTATTAACACGTCACGTATTTTGTGCAAAATGCGACAGCATCAAGGAGAGAGTTCCAAAGAAGAAATGACAAGTTTTGATTTCCTGGGGACAAATACCACACTGCCCGAAGAGGGCGTCACAGATTTTGGTCCTTTCTGAATACTCTAAAACTATTTAGAAAGTTTGTTTTCTGTTCAAATAAGGTTCATGTAGACACAAGACGTTCCGCTGATTAGAGTACAGAATTTTGTTCACTTCATCTACACTTTCAGGAGGTTTCTACAATTTTATTGAATTATGTTTCTCTGCCAATTAATATTTGTAGGGGTACTGGAGTGTGTAAGTTTATGTGTTGTCTTTCGGTGCAGTGGTCTTATTATTTTTGGGCTTTCTGAATGTGTAAACGTCGCAACTCGCCCTTCCGGTGCGACGCAGTCAATAACGCAACGGGCGGCCCAAGTGGTCCGGCAGGGATTAAAGCAGTCGCCGGCTTCCATGGCTCTTGGCTCGGGATAGTTTGAGATAACAGCTGTTGGTTATTTACTCCAGCTCAGTCGTTTACAGCGATTGCTGTGGGCGCAGCTTCTGAAATGTAATGACTGTTGAGGCGTACTTTGCGGCTTATTGGCGATGTATACTGTATATTTTTATTTCCTTGACGAATAGTTTGTGAGAAGGCTCCAAGCTGCTGTACACACGTAAGCTCTGGTCAAGATATATTGATGAATATCGCGGGGAACAGAATTCTTCCCCCTTTATACCCGTTTGCGCCGGAACTTTTGTTATTTTGCTTAAGCATGTAAGTAGTTTTTTTTGTGATCTAAAAATACTTCCGACTTCACAAATAAGAAGTCAGAAAAAAATTTATTTCAGTAGGGTGGACACTGGGACACACTTGGTACTGAAAAACACTGGGCGCTGGTGTCGTTATATAACTTGAACAAGAGAGCTACCTTGATCAGCAATATTGGTTCAAGTGAAGAAATAACATAAAGTTTGTGCTACTATCATTTGCAGTAACACAGTTTCGGTTACCTGTCACCAGCACATTGAGCCACTTGGGCTTGATGCAAGTTACACATGTAAACAATATTTTTTCAGAACACCCAAGTACGTGCTGCTCTCTTTTATTTTTTTTAAATGTACGGGATCTTCTGACTGACGATAGACGGTTTTAAACCAATCTCAGCCCTATTTAAACTTAGGGGTTGGTTACAAGACGACAATGCTCTAAGGTTTCACCATAGATTTAAAAAGAAATATTTGTTTGCTGCACTTTTTCAATATGTTGACCTTACTTTTATTATAAATAAAAACACCTTGCTATATATCGATACAACAGTGTGTAAAATGTGACTATTGATCCTTGTCAGCCATGCTCTTCACCGGTGATCGGACAAGAAATACTGATATTGGCGTCCTTAGGATTTGGACATATTTGATATAATTGTGGATTGTAGGATTGCACAGTGCACGGATCCGGTGTTTTGGCGATATCAATGGGCTCTAGAAGACAAAATAGCATAGAAAAGCGAAGAATGTCCGTTCTTTAGAAATCCAGGGGAAGCTCTAAGAACTAAATCCGAAAAAACATTGTTTCTGGCTTAGCAGATTCTTATAGTATGTCCCAGCAATGCCGACTTTGTAGTAAAGGGGTGCTAGATTTTTGCTATTTTCTATATGATGCAAAGTTTTTCTACTTCAAGCTAAAATAAATATAACGGTGAACGTTTTCGGAAAGATTCACAAATTCGAAATAGCATTTTTTAACCTGGCGTTGAACTCACGAGTTTTATGGCCCTTTTCCGAATTTGTACACTCTATATTGTCCGCAGATTGGTTAAAATAATGTGAAAGTGCACATTAATAATGATGTTTTGTATTTCATTCTCAGGCATTGTATCCGAGCAGGGATCATTTGGCTTTGATAACAAAGATATAATTTATATAAATCTGTGAGATGTCGATATCACTACAGTATGTCGTAGAGAGCCGGGGAAACGGGTCTCCTTTCTCACACTGTATGCTTTCCAGGAGGAAAATGATAACACATACCTTTATGTCAATAAAAGAGCTTTAAAGGCCTACATCTGTTTTTAATTTCAGATTAATCAAAGCTGTGTTTTTTTTTACAATAGCGTTTTACATTGGTATTTCAAACTTTCCTTCAAACTTCCTCGTCTCTTGCATGTTTTCGAAATTTTATGTAATTATATATTACGTGTGTCTGTGAATAAATGTGAGCCGCGCAATGAGTAAAGTTTCCAGGATGTGACTTGGGTAGTTTGTGAAATATAGGCTGAAATATTCGAATGAATAGGCTCCTAAACGAAGGTGACCTTTTTCGCGTACAATCTAATATTTTTCTGCAACAAAAGGTTTATAGAGAAATAGGCATCAGGCGTCAATGGAGCATAACATTTAGGAATTGTGGGTTATCGAAATGTTCGTGGATTGATGTCACAAAACTTGTCTAAGGCAAACAGGCAGGTAGCGGCGGTGGTCCAGCTCGTCGCGTTCAAACTTTTTTTACAGTAACACAAAATCTTTCTTGGGAGTATATTGGTGAGTCTGACCATAACAATAACCAGGAAATAATAAAAAAAAATATTTCAAGCATTTTGAAGAGGTCGAACAGCCACACTTGGTTCGGGTGAAATTCGGTTAATTTGAGCTTCCCACCGAGTTCCGGGGAGAAAAGAGCAGCGAATCCTTTCGCCGCCACGTTCAGCGAATTCAAATTCGCATCAGATATCAGAGGCGAATCTAAGAAGCTTCGAGTTCGGAACGGGATACCTCAGGGCTTGTTTAAATCTCGGAGGTATGCACAAAAACACCCAGTGTACTGGTTCATAACCAAGTGACAGCTATATTGCCCATCGCTGGGGCTTCATCTTGTTTACTAAACCAGGCGACCATGAATTTTTCTTTCTGTTCTTTCTTCTCTGTGGAACATTTTTGTGTTGTAAGCAAACGACAGGGTATAAAGTATTAAAAATAAACGTTTCGTGATATTTAAAGCTTTGTTTAGGTCTTATTACCGTAATTGCAATAATTCGGACTTATTTTTCTGTACCATGAAATCTGAATTAGGTGGTTTCCATAGTATATTTCAGGAAAGACTTGCAAGAATAAAACTAACAGAATAAAGATTTGCAGAAATTCAGAGAATTAGCTACTAATGAGCAGCATCTTTATGCCGCCTGTGTAGACTGTCAGTTTTTTGCTGCCGAAGCAGTAGCAAAAAACGTTGTTCTTTTTTCAAGTTTTATTTATTTCTTTTTACAATGGCGTAAGCGTACATACCAGTATAGCGATGAATATTTTACTTCGCTAACAAGGCACACTGCAGAGTTGGTTTATTTGTACGATTTCACAGGCATTTGTAACGTTTTTTGCGAAAGTTTTTCTTGTATTGTTCGGTCTTGGGGAAATTGTAAAGCCATATATTTTTATTTTGTCCGATCATTTTTGCGAAAATTTGTTTTTTTTTGTTTAATATACTTTAAATATATTTTTTGTCCTACTAATTATCTCTGTGTACGTTTTATAACAATTACATGTGTTACTTCTACCAAACCTGCATTTGTCGTTAAATACAGGGAGTAACACTTCTATTTTCGAACTCTCTACACTACTACATTTCTAGAACCCACTCGCTGCCACATCTCCTAGAGTGCTAATAGCAGGTTTCAAGTGCAAGTATTTTCCTATATTCTGTGAATTATTATAGCCGGTCTTCCCTACTACCACGAGGAGGTGGGAGATAATGGAATCGCTGTAAACGCCACCTGCCAGGCTGTGCTGGTGGAGGCTGATGCCGACGCCAGACAGGTTTCGACTTCTCGCGCTCTAATGATCTCGTGTTCAAGCTAAACCACCGTTGGAACTGTAGGGCTAGTGCCCCGCTATTTGAGTCGCACCGGCAGCCGCAGCAGCGTATTTTTCAGTTGTAATTTAAATAAATGTATGTATTTTTACTTGTATCATTATTGTAATAAATGCCCAAAATTGTCAACCTTGCAAACCCCAGCCACAGTTCTCACATCGCCAAACAGAGATTGCGACCTTATTTACCAGTGTAACGTTGTTTCGTAGTCGTTACAACTACTTCTGTTCTCCTGTTTGCTCTGCATTTTCCTCAATTGTATTGTATTCATTCACTCACCTCTTCAATGCAATTGCCTTATGATTGTTCAAACTAAAAATAGCAAGTGTGCGCGTAGGTTAACGACAATAACTGTGTCCGCTGCGCAGCCCTCTATATACGTGTCTTCAAATAAGCAAATGCATACCATAAAAAAAATTATATAAAAATTCTACAATTTCAAAATTCTTTTCTACAAAGGGTATATTTTGCAATAGCCATGAACGGAGCCCTCTGCATTGTCATTAGCGATGTTGTTTGTGTATATCGCGTAACAAACGGTGCCCACATAAAAGAACCATTTGAAGAACTCATATAGGTTAAACGCTTACGGATAAAAGTACAGTAGAAGGGCGCGCCAGAGTGTGTGACACGGATCAACAAAATGTAGGAACCTAAATAGGGCCATTACTTTGGTGTCTATGATGGTGAAGGCAGTTTAGCAAATCATATAGGACAATGGTCTTGTTTTGTTCAAAGGTAAGAATACAATCATCGTTCTTGTTTGCTGTGTTCTTGAGTTTCTTTTTGGAACTTGAAAGGGTTATCTATGGTTCTCTAATATCTATCTTTGGAATACGTGACAGTTGTAATATTCGGTGATTTTATTATATACTCAAAGAAGACACCTATTTGCCACCTAAATATAGAAATATTTGATTTTATTTTTAATGAATATGTTATCAACACTTTGTGCGAACAATACAGGAACCGTTAGAGAACATGCCATAACAAACATATTGTGCCCACTTGACGCTTTTATTACACGCGGTGACTTTACCGACCAGAACCCAAAAACAACTCGGCCTAATTCCCTAAGTGATCTCTTCAAAATTATTTCATACAAACCATTGTGAAAAATATCTGATATTGGAATTAGAAGTAAAGTCTTAGTGGCCACTTGTAATATCAAATAGGACACCAAATTATCCTACAACGTGTTTTGTCCCAAGTATGTAAAAGGTATTTTGCCACGAACCATTTTTTTGGTTCGCTTGTTTGTGCTTGGTTTTTGCCCACCGGATGCGCACGGCTATGTTGCCTGTGTTATTCGTGGGACAAGTAAAGTCCATGTTGTAGTATTAATGCCCCAAGTGTTATCGCCTTTGTTAGACAGAGTGTTGCAGACAAAAATAGAATATTCCTTTATGATCTACAGTGTCCAAGATGCAGTTCGACTGTTCTAGAAGCCGTCACGCCGAGACATAAATGACCGCAGAGCATACCCCGCGGCATTCGATTCGCCGACAACAGCCGCCGCACGTCACTTTGCTGACTGCTGTTTCGCCGCCTCGGTATTCTTTGAGTTGTTAGGGGAGCAGAAGGTTGCTCCAATAGATTTGTTTTCCGTCTTCGGCTGCGTGACATCTGATGAAGGGGCTAAATACGCGCCAATACTGCTTCCAACAACCTCTAGAAGCCACCAAGCAGTCCAGCTAGAGCCAGCCGCCGACTGCGAGGCCTCCCGCCAGACTTTTGTTTCCTGCAAGACGAACCCAAAATAACCACGCTCTGTAACCACCAGCATGGTGCAAGAAACAACGTCGCCAATCGTGCTGCATCAGCCCCGGCACCCGCATTATTATGAGGAGCCTCCGAAGAATTCCCAGAAGTATGTTTGAAGAAACTGGAGCGCGTCCGATTTTTGACCAGGTGGGACGAGGAGAAAACGTTCACTTGAAAGATTCAGCTCAAATTTTGTACGAGAACCACGCAAGCTTTTGGGCCAAATCGCCTCCATTCAAAAGCGAGTTTCTTAAGACATATACTTCCGTGGTGAGAAAAGAAAGAAAGAGAAAAGAAAGCGCTGCGCTTTTGCTTGAACCTTGAACGCCGCACCCCAACGAAGGGGCCATGATCATCGGCAATGAGATAAAGCGTCTTTTTCGCCGTACGGAACCAGAAATAACGGAAGAAAAGAAACTGAGGTTTCTCATGCGAGGCGTAAAGCAAGACCTCTTCGCGAGCCTTGTTCGCAACCCCCCAAAACCATGTTCGAATTCACGTTTGAGGCCGCAGCGACGATTAAGACGCTCAAAAACCAAATAAATCAGCACAACCATCCATTCAATGCGCTGGTTTTGGAGGCGAGCGAAAGCGGAGCTCTCAGCCCCAATACCCTACGCGAGAGTACCCGCACAGTCGCTAGAAAAGAACTGCAGAAGCTCTTCCGAACAACGCCACCACCCCAAGTTGCCTCTATGAGCGATGTAATGCGGTAAGAAATTCAACTAGATATTTGGACTTCTACGCCATCCGAAATACTTCGCCAACCACAAGATATGACCTTCTCCGCGGCTTTTCGTCGACCTCAGACTTCTCCAACCCGTCGTCAAGATGTGCCGCCATACCGCCATTTACTGTCGCCCGCCCGACCTCCTGCAGCCAATGTACAAACCACCAAACATAAACTGCTCTCGCCAATAGGTGTATTTATGGGGTACAATGGACAACTGGTCTTGCTGCCAGTTCTTTTTTTGGTGCTCAAAAAGCTTTCAAAAGATGGACGAAGAGAGAATAGACGACAAGGCACTGTGTCGTCTTTTTTGGTATTTTCTTTCTGGTTTTTATAGCACATTGAAGCAAAAATTGATACTTATATTGGTGTAGACATTTAGTGGTGGGAATACATAACGTAGATCTATGTATAAGATATGCTTAACTCGAGCATTTTTGCTTGTTGGCGACACAATAATAGCGCATTTTTGTGGCTTTGTCCAGAATCGTTTCACATTCTACATTATCTGAGTAATTGTTTTTATTACCGTAAATTTTTTGTAATCATTATACTATGAATGTATTATTGCCTATATTCTGGTGTGTTTACACTGTATTAGGCTGTAATAAACCTAAAAAGCAAGTCATACTCGCATTATAGTTTTTTCCGTTTTTGTTACGTAATAACTATCATTACACCCATCATCGACAGCGCAGTTACGTCAAATGCAGTACGAAGTCCTGCCCATTGACCTCCAACCGCTTTTAGTAAAACATTTTGTATAGGTTATATTATATGTTGCATACTCCCGTGACTGCTCTACTCTACCAACCGTAAGGGGACAGAGGGAGAAAACTTTATTATTTGCAGTAGGTTTAAGGGGTCGGGGTGGCCGCAGGCTCCAGCCTGGCGGCCACCTGGCGGCGACTAGCGTAGCTATGTCCACGAGAGAGAGTTGTGTCCCTAGGTCAGAGCTACCCTAGGTGCACCCCTAGATGCACCCACTGCTCGTCGGAGGAAATTAGAGGGAAAGGGGCTTTAGGGCAGCCCCACATGGAGTGGGGTAAAGTGGAGCGTGTGCCACGGGCAGGACAATTGGGGGAAGGGTAAAAGGAGGCGTGGATGTGGTGAAGTACCGCTCGGCAAGGGAGAGTGTGAGTCTGGAGGAGTCGCTATGTGCGTTCCTACGCGTGGGTGAGCTGGGAATGGCAGGGGGGTGTTTGCGGCGGGCGAGGCGGTAATGATTCACAATGTCGTGGTAAGTAGTCAGTCTGTCCCTGGCGGATCTGGCCCCATGGTAGGGAACAAGGCGGGGGCTCGCTCGGATTGTAAGTCCTCGAGCGACGACGTGGGCTGCCTGATTTCCTCCGAGGCCGGCATGAGCCGGGGTCCAAATTAGTTCCACCGGGGAGGTTGGGGAATTTTGAGCCCGAATTTTGAGGGCGAGTGGTGAAATAAAGCCACGAGCGAAATTTCGAACGGCCGTTTGGGAATCTGATATTATAATTGCGGGGGCCGGCCTGTGTGACAGCGCTAGCGCTATTGCCGCCTGCTCCGCCTCTCCGGGATGAGGGGTGTTCACCGTGAGGGAGTTAATGGGAGGGGTGTCGGGCTTGTTGATCACGGATATAGCATATGCGTCATGGTGGCGATATTCAGCAGCGTCCACGTACTGGATATCATGGCGGATTGGAGGACGCATCTCGAGTGCTCGTGCCCTTTGTGTTCTTCGGCCCACGTTATAGCTTGGATGCATATTGCGGGGTAGTGGCCAAACTATGAGTTGAGCGTGGGTGGTATGCGGAATGGAGACTTTCCGGCCTAAGCCTGCCGGGATATTAAGGCCAACTCTTTCAAGAATGTTCAATCCGGTAGGGGTAGTCGCTAGACGGGCTATTTCAGCAGAAAGGTGCGCTTCTACTAGCTCTTCTGCCGTGTTGTGCACCCCTAGATGTTCGTATCTGGCAGTGGATGTGTGCAGGGGCAGTTGAAGTGCCGCTTTGTAAGCTTTTCGAATGAGGCAGATGATTTTTTCAAGTTCAGTAGCGCTGACGTGGAGGTACGTGAGGGGAGAACACCGCGTCAAAAAGCTGAACTGTACTTTCTTGTGATTTCCTCCCATTTATACTTGTGAAATTGTTAATAAAACAGAAGTTTAAGGGCCAGCTCTAAGTACGTGATATTAGCAATAATGTGTTTAACATCTCACAAAATGATAATACTCTGTTACAGTAAAATTGTTCTATTAGGGTTACTATATTATGCTAGACTCCTTTCTTTGGCACTTTGGTACTTTCAATATAAATTGAACTGGTGTAAAACCCCCTTCTCTAGGTGCGCCCCTCTGTAATAAGCACGACCCATAGGATGGGGCAGGAATACATACTCGGTGATAGTAAGAAGGAGAATACGATGTCTTCCAGCATAGTTGCTTGCTACGAGAACCGCCATTAAGATTTGGTGATTCAGGTGGTCGGCCAACCTTCTGGCAGTTTCCACTTTTTTGCGTTTGAGGCTTTTCTTTATTACTTCTTGCTGCACTTGGTTGCGGCGGGATATTTCTCGACTAGCCGGACCGAGGGAGGTCTTCTTAGTCGGAATCAATCTCTAACCAAATGGCAGGAGCCGTGCCTTCGGCACCTCCGAACAAGTACCTTTCTTCATCCGACCAAACTCCACTTGCTTCAACAATGTACTACTTCCCACTCTGTAAATTTTGCGCTGTCCCGGGCACCCTGTACCATACTGTATGGCGTGTTCGGCAAACCCCGAAATTAACAGAATCGCGCACTTTTCCCGTGAACAGTTTGAGAAGCAGCTGGACAGCTCCCTTCTCAATTCGCACCTTAGGCGGGTGGAAAGGACCGTGGTTGCAGCAGTCTCCAAAAAAGTCCTTAAGTGTAGACCCCACACCAAAGTACGATGCTATTAATAAAGTTTATCCACATCTTCCTAGGTATTGCGACCACATGATTTGACTGTGGAGGTTTTGAAGCACAGCAGAATGCTCTGCATTCCTGTGACCCTTGTTCCAGCGAGTCGCAGATCCATAAGGTAAAGAACCCCCGTATTGTTCAGCTGGCGTTTCAGGGTGCCACCGAGAGGTTTGAACAAATATCGGAATTTCTGCTTGTTGGAAGAGGCGCGTCCTCTGTAACTTGACAGAATAAAGCTGTGTGGCAGATCTCCTCAAAAGCAAAGTTTTTGCTTCTCACAAAATTAGTGCATTTGTTCCACCCTTCTGTGCGGTGTTCAGGGCACTATTCGAGAAGTCGGTGTTCTTATGACTCCCAACGAGATACCCGAATAGTTTGTGGTGGCACGTGGTACATGAATGTACCCCTGCAGCCGCGTTGTGGATAGCAACAGGGACCCAACGGAGTGAGGGGCTGCCACATTTGTAGCGAACCCTGATCAAGTTTAGCGTCTGGTTTACCCAGTCAAGCACTTATATCTTCGGCCTCTTTAATGCCTCAGTTGCTGGCAATTACGAAACAACGCAAAGCCGTGCAAATCGTCTCCCCGCTGTCGTTCAGGTGGTGACAGTCAATCTGCCGACTTTTGCTCTAGTCAGTAAGTCCCATGTTGTTTGAGCTGTGCGGACATACCGGAGACTGATCGAATTCTGCTATCACGGGGCAGGAACTCCAAGTGCTTCAAATTAAAAAATAGCACCGCTGTTCATATCAGGAAGCATTCGGCATTAATAAAGAATGGGTGCGTGATCAGGCGGAAGTAGCCGCCAGACAGACTTCAGCGCTGGCCGAGCCAGCTGTATTCAACGCCATTCTCGCGGCCGTAGAAAACGTGGTATCCAGAGTTCCAGTGCCGTCACTTGCTGACCAAGCTTTTGTATCGCTTAGAGCAGCAGGTGTGGAGAAAGGCGTGTCCTCGGTGGTTCCTCAGTGATCTCCTAGCAATATGTACTGTGCATCCCTTTCGGTAGTGGCTCAGCTGGCGCCATTTTTCAGCATGCTCATGCTCCGCACGCCTCTCCAAAACAACAATGATTCCACAAGTGTCCTCCAGTTGGCAGAGTTCGTTAGCCCTGGCAGAGAGTATGGCCCAGAATTCGGCTACCACACTGCTGGTTGTTACATGTCCAAAAATAAATCTAAGCCCGTTCCTTAGTTTGATGCAGCATTCTCCCCTACGTGTTGTCATAGGTCTGGCCCGCAGTACTTGTCTCTTGGTTCCCTCTGTTCAGACTCAGACCGAATTTCCAACTCGCCTCGACGTTTTGTCTCTCACAGCAGTAAACGCTCGGAATCTCCTGGTACTAGATCCCTAGAGACTCAACTGAAACCAAAACACACAAAACAAAAATTGTGTCCATTGATAAACGACAAAATATGAGAAGGTGCAGTGGCCGTAACGGGTCTCCCCGAGTCATAGCGTCCCTTAAAGGCTTTCATAAGAATAGCAGATCTTTTATAGCGCGATTCGTGATCTTGCTTTCCGTTGGCTCCCTGTTTTTCTCGGGTGTTGTTTTGCTTCAGGAAACCTGGCTCAATAACAATCAAACTTTAAGTTTGTTTAGTTACCACACTTTTAAACTAGACCAATTTTCCCGAGGTGGTGGCCTATCCATCTAAATTTCAACAAAATGTGCTCATAAGGTGAAAGTATCCTTGGAGCATCCAAGATCGGGCTGTAAAATTTTGTATTCAAGATGAGAGTTCCTGGTTTTCTTCCTTCCTGGCTGGCTAACGTTTGGTTTCCATCTTCGGAAATTGATTCAGAACCTCCTAATCATGCTGAAGCTTTGGCTAAGGTACTGTTGTTTTTGAGGGAGACTAATTCCCATCATAATTCTTATGAATTCTGGGCGGATTGCTGCGGTTCTAGATTGTTGATTTAGATTGCAAAAAAAAACAATATAACGTACAAACTCGTATTCTCCTTCCTATATGAATAGGTAACTCTTTCTGTTTTAAATTTAACCATTTAATTTTTGTCAAAGTTTCTTTCCGGAGTACTGTTTACTGCGCGAATAGCAGTGACAGAATTCCAATAATGTTTGTTATTGAGATCCCAGTTTTTCTCTCCTCTGGGTAAGCTGCACATTTGGAAATTATAAGCTTGAAATTTCTTTTAAGCTGGCCGAATCTTCTGAGGCCGTACAAAACACCACTGAACGGGTGAGAGGTCTATGCGCCGCCTTTACCACTTCCGCGCAGTTCTAGCTATTTGAAGTCCAGTCTAAAAGGGCTGTATCACCCACTCCTGCTGGAACGAAGAATGTGCGTGCAACGTTTGGCACAGGAAGGCAGCCTGGAAGAATCTCCAGCAAAATTTTTTTTCTGAGATAGTTTGTGCATACTTTAGGAAAGAAGAAAACCTGGCGCAAACATGACCTGAACGATGAAAACAAGGTAACACATATATCTTCAGTATGGCAATTGCCCACTGAATTTGAGTATTTATAAATATTTGTCCACGATGTTAAAACGTGATGTTACACATGCCTAACAGGTTTATGGTTCCCTGGGTTGTTTAGTTTTTTCTAAACCATATACAGGCGTACGCACTTTCGATTTCTTCAGTATGAAAAGTTGTCCCGAAGTTTTTAATACACACTATTCAGTTTTATTTTCCCGTGATATTTCGGTGTCCCTACACTTGATTGCTATGGCTCTCCAAACTCGGTTTTCGTCTTTTCCAGCAACCTATTTTCCTGTACCTATAGTAGTTTAAGACTGTCGTTGTTATAGTTGCTGCTCTTTGATGCTATGACGAAAATGCCGGCTTCGACAAGTCGTCAGGTTGAAATTACTACTAAAATGTTAAAGCTACTACGATCAGGCACTACATGAATTTCTGAATATCATCCATCAATCTCTCAGGAATGAATGAGTACCGATGTTTGGCGTCGAGCCAAACACTCCTATACCTCCTAAGACTGGTTATCCGACCGTAGCGATTGATGATACCAGGCCTATCTGTCTAACTTCGAACATAGTGAACCACATTAAGCGGGTTCTGCCTAAAGAAAGTATGGATTTTGTGTTCAGGTATATTATCATCAGCCCAAGGTAAATTGCTTTTATCACGGGCTTGTCAAATTTGGCATGCGCACATGTACCTACAAAGTCGTATAAAACTTGCACATCAATAAAAACGTTGTTTCTCTAGTCACCTTATATATTTCAAAGCATATGACAACATGGAGTATCCGATGTAATTTCCGCTTAACAGAACTTAAACTTGCCAAGGTAAATTATATCAAGGCTCTGTGTACTCCTAAAGGAGAGCGAGTGCAGCTGCGTGAGCTGCAACCTTTGCTTCTCCTGGCAATTGCAGAAATGTGGCCTACCACAGAGCGGTGTAGTTTCGCTGGTTTTTTTATTACCTGTTAACATCTATCGTTGTGTTTGGGATGTTTATACTTACATTTATCCCGGCGATATTGTGTTGTTCGCGTCAGCTTCTGACATACAAGAACTGTATTTATTATTGCACTCATATTTGAATGTTTAAATTCTTGGTGACACAGTATCTGCCTCACAATTACGTTAGAAAAGTTTCTGTTGTAGTTTCTGTGACCAGTACTTTCTTTCATTTCCCTCTCAGTTACTGCCAACGGAACTCGTTAGGTTGATTCTTTAAAATACAGTGGGGTAGTATGCACAAGCGAGCTTAAGTGGATGGCGCAAATAGTATGTATAGCTTAGAAAGTCGAGTGCAATTAGCGTGTGGAGGCGTGTCAGCCCTAAAAAAAGCGGATGTGCAGGGACTGTCTTTTAATGATATACGAAATGTGCGTGCACCCTATTTTAAAGATCGGGTGTGTGCTTTTTTTCGGGTGTGGGGTGTTAATGATTACCTAAAAATGCAGGTAACGTGCTTCGTAGTTTGAAAGCCCGAGTTCATTCTGTATTGAACAGATTGCTAATGCTCAATATAAACAGAGTTTGAGACCTAAGAGCACGGGTTAAAAGAACACAAATGATTTTAGTGGCTAAGCAAACTGTGTTCCTGGCACTCAAGTTGCCCATGTCCTATTCTCCGAAAGTTACACGAGTAGAAAGCTAGCAGTCTTCATTAGATATGACGATCAGTAAGGTATTTCTTCTCTTCGTAGGGGTTAGACGGTTTCAGTAAACCTCGGAAGTATGTTTTTCAAAATGCCAAATTATTACCTGCCCGACTGATCAAGGCTATCCTCTAGGATCACTTAGCCCCAATCCAGCAACGTACAATTATATATACAGATGCTTCTAAACGTGATACCAATTACGCAAAAGTCACATTTTCCACTTCTTTTGACAGGTTTTTGCTGTCCGGGTAGTTGATTTTATTTAGCTATCTGAATTCTTGACAATTTCCTTGGCATTACAAATCCTCGACATATCGATATAGTCTGCTGTCGTAATTACACATTTCCTATCCGTGAGCTTAGCACTTTATTCACCTAAGAAGAAACCTCTCCAAAGGACGTTTAGATCACTTCTGCCACCTCATCTTGCTGAAGTTTCCCCAGTTTGAGTTCTTGGCCCCAAGGGGTTCACCTTTACAAAACCACATATTCACTATCAAGGAAGGATTGTAGTCTTCGGGGTGTTGCTAATGTGATTGAGCCAACCCCTTTATTAACTTGGACCATGTTCCTCAAGTTATTTATGCTTCGCGGGTAGCACAAATCAGTGTTATTTACGTTGAGAGATTTCTGTCCTCAAAAATTATTTAAGAAACCTTCCGCGTGCCATTCACGCGACCTACAAGTGAATAAATTCTGCCTTCTTTCTCACGTATTCCAGTTGAATACATACCTACAAAGGTACCCACTGAGTAAATCTGCTCTGAGTAGCTACTGCCAATAAGACGAGTCTTTCGACCTCTACTGTTTTCCCGGCCGATGATTTTCAAGCCTCAGACATCAGCTCCCATATAGATCACTACCTAGTCGGGGTTAGCCCTAACAGTGCTGCCTCTTTTATGATTCGCGGCCTTAGAAACGTGGTATTGCCATTGGGATTTTTTATGCCCTGCTGCGCTTCATAAAAGTCTAAAAAACTGCAAATGTAATTCTATTGTTTTCCTCAGGCATCTCAACAAAGCTCAATGAATGTACATTTCTACATATTTTATTCTGTTTTATTATATATTTTTTTCTCTTTATTCTATCCTTGAAATTCAGAAACAAAGATTTCAAATTTGTCGCATAATTACCTTCGAGCTCTTTGGGTGGTTAAAAATCCTGTTCTTTTCATTTGGACTGATGTTTGGCCCAACGCCTCAATGGATAGGCTCTATTGTTATTATTGAG
Source organism: Haemaphysalis longicornis (assembly GCA_013339765.2). NCBI lineage: Eukaryota > Metazoa > Arthropoda > Arachnida > Ixodida > Ixodidae > Haemaphysalis > Haemaphysalis longicornis. The sequence continues at coordinate 33,275,064 of CM023452.1, read as the reverse complement.
TAAAAACAACAATGCTCCTGTGCGTGGTGTTCCTGCGACATCACACCTTCCTTACCGGCCATTGCAATCCCGAATAATATTGTAAATACTAATATTGAACACATGCCTTTCCTCTAAATGTCATACATTTTCGTTGAGCAAGCACTTCCTGTCTCCATACCACTCGCCTGGCCAGTCATATACAATACTTAGCTTCTGAACGGGTGTCACTTTGACGCCCACAGATCAGCCTGGGCGCACAACGCCGCTAGTCATTGTTTCACATCTCCGTGATGCTACTGATTTTTCTGGCACTAATAACCTTGACGCGGATGAATGGCTCAGCATGTATGAACGCGTCAGTGCTCACAACCAGTTAGATTAAAAAATAATACTGCCGAATGGTCTATGCCATCCGAAAGAGACCGCAAGCAAGGGTTCGGTTCCTTACTAACGAAGCCATACTAACAAGCTGGCACATCATCAAACAAGAGTTCAGTGACTTGTTCATTTAGGCCATCGGGTGTCAGGTAGCTCCAAAAAATACCCCTTTTCAAGATCTCAGTCCCGTAGCGAGTACTATATCACCTACACACAGTGCGTATTTCATCTTTGCACACACGTGGATGCCAATATGCACGGGTCCGACAACATTGGTCCCGTACGTTTTTGCCTCGCAGAAGCCCCATGCGATTCGCTCATGTTTAAAGCGTTTACCATGGTTGACTGCACTGCAAAAATATCAGCGATCTGACCAAGTAGAATGCGGGAGCACCGGGGAGCAGTTGACCCGACTACCTCACACCGCAGCCACCTCATTTTATGCTGAAATGATAGCACCGCCCAGTACACCATCAATACCAGAGCCGATGCCACATTCCACCGTTGACCGAGGTACTACTACTAAAATCGAGGCGATGGTACAGGCTCCGTTAGACCAACAGGGGCATGACCAAACCCTTCCTACTAGATTTCTTATGCAGGCTGTTGACCGTGAGGCATCCTGTCTGTGTGCGTTGACATCATCTCTGTAGCGCAATGGCTCGTCGGGATGCGCGCCAAAACATTCGACGTTATTTTGCCAGGAATGGCTTCGCACGTTGTTACGAGGTACCACCTCGTTAACGGCACCAATACATTCCGAATGGACAACACGTGACGACCGGCCTTACGGCGTCGAGAGCTCTATGGGTGGTGATGCCGCCTGTGATGGTCGGCAACGATAAACGTCCACACCACTCTCAAGGTTTCCCCGCACAAGATACTCTGACGATCGGCCTATTGAATTTGCATCTAGCACCCAACACCATACGTTACAAACTGCTCCCAAAGCAACCGCTCTGGCCGCTACCCGTCACAGCAACGTTGCCAATGTCGTTCGCTGCCGACGTCTTACTCGGTTACTTCTCCGGGAACCTAGCCGATGCAGTTCCGTGCGGTAATGCTGCAAGTCTGACTTGGAATTAAAATCTTCTATGTACACCGACGACAAGACAAAATTTGCCTGACGTCGTTGTTGAGGGTGTTTGTGTGAACGCTCCTGTAGATACTTGGGCCGACATCTCGGCCATGAGTTCGAACTTTCGCCGCCGCCTCGGCAAGGTTCTTACGCTTGCCGAATCTCCCGTCGTCAGAGTCACCGATGACAGTAAACCCACCGTTTAGAGACTGCAAACTGCCCGTGTTCGTGAGTACGAACTTTCGGTCGTGTTCAGTGAGTTGTACGCGTTTCTCATGATGTTGTTCTAGGTCTTCGCTTTCTGACTGACAACGTCGCTCTGATTGGCTGTGCCACTGGTATCTTCAGTCTTGTCCGGCGACCGCTCCCTTTGTCGACAGCAAGCTCCAAGTCACCTCTGCTCTAGAGAACGTCCTGTCTTGCTTCCCAAAACAATTACTGCATTCCTCTGTCTGTCTTTATGGCCACTGGTTACGGACGACGAAAACATCGTTTCAGTTATTACAAATGTTCTCCTCCTACACCACTCATCTCTTCTTTACACTGTTGTCACGCTCGTCAATAACCAAATAAGCCTCCCTTCCTTAATCTTGCTTCTTCGCCGTAACTTCTAACGGAGCGGATGTCATTCGCGCAGTTTTGGCTTGGTCGAATGCCAGCTTTCAGCCTTGTCGATGGACAGCTTCACGATTGCACAAAACATTTCCGAGAATATTGGTACCGCCCGTGGTGACGTCATAGAAATGATACCTCCAACGTTTCTTTCTTACACGGTCGTGGTTACAATGCCAGCTTTCGTCGTACAACGACGTTCTTTTGGACAATAAATATTTACGCAAACATCGGCGATAACACACCGCATAAACACCGCTAACACGTACCCAATCCAGATGAGATGGCCACAGCTGTCACTGGGAATGACAAATCAATAAAGATGAGGTGGATAAAATGCTGAAACAGATTTTGCTGAGCTGTCTTACTGTTCATCGGTGTCACCCGTCATTTTGGTAAAGAAAAGATGGTCTGTCGTGCTTCTGCGTTTTTTATCGAGAATGTATCACTCACCGAAAAGGGCCTTTATCAGTTTCCTCGTATTCACAACGACATATATTGCCTTTCAATGCACTGTACTTTTAGTCCATCGACCTACAGTCTGGGTAATGGCAAATTTGTCTTTATACCAAGGACCGAAAAAAAAAACCAATTTGTGACGCCGGACGGACTGTCTCTATTTATTATCATGCCATTTGGTTTCTCTACTGCGGCTGCTACTTTCGAGGAAATGATCGACTTCGTCTTACGTGTTTCAAGTGGCATGCGTGCATCTGCGACTTGTACTACGTCAATGCTGTTCTCCCAATGTTTAGACTCAACCCCACCGTCTGGCAGACATTCCGGAGGGTTTCCATCACACCGGTGTGTAGCCTATTTCATGACAATGGGATTTCGGTGGCCGGAAACCCAAGATACTTGTTATAAACACAATGCTGTTGGTGTCCGAGTTTAATGCGACAAGTTACGCGCCATCTCAATATTTCTCGTTCCGTGGTCGGAAAAGAATGTTCGTAGATTTGCGGGGCTATGCTGATAGTTTTGCCATTTTATTGAAAATTTGTTATTAAAACGCAAACCGATTATTTACAAAAACACAACACGAACGCATTTGTATCTCCTTGCCTATCATCTGTCTCCGCTTTGAATAGGAATCACATTCAACTACCTCAAGTTGGCGTTGTACTAAAGTTTATCGAGAATTTCTCTGGGATGGCCCTGCCATTGACAGATCACTTTAAGTCTGATGTGTCGTTCTCCTGGCCCAGCAAACCGCGTTACGTTCTGTAGATATCCTGGAGATGTCAGCAATCGAAGTTGCAGATGTCCAGGAGATGTACCGTTCGGGTCAGACTTACATATACTCAACGTTCCTACAACTGCAAAAAACCCGTCCAAATCACACGAAGGATGAAAGTACTATAGACGTCTCATGGTACTTTTATACGCTGTTTACGGGACGTTACCTTAGTGGTACGTCTTATGGATATTGTAGTGGTACAATGCAAGACGTATTGGTATGTCTACTCTACATTGTTTTGCTGTCTTTGGCACACATTTCACTTTATGCCGCATGGCAACTCCAACCTTAGCCTACACCTCGGGGGAGGGGGGGGGCAGAAGAAAAAGAAGAAAGTAAAAGATTGTGTTCTGATCATGGTGCACCCACGGTACTAGCCAGGTTTTTGGTGCTATGGTGTATGGACTTCCAAACATCAATACACTGCAGATACACTTCTATAAATGAAAACTTCTATACAAGCTATAAATACACTTCTATAAAAAGCTAAGCCCCATTCAGCATTTTGAAACTTCATGCAGCAGTGCCTGCTGCATGGAGGAAAGGAAAGCTTAGGACAGGCCGTGACGTCGTGTTTCGGTGAAGCCGCTATGCTATTCTTGCAGGTCGCCCCTTTTTGCTGTTTTGCACGCACATGCTACTCTTTCCACAATCTCTTTTGCCACTGCTGTCTGCTTTGTCTCCTTCGGCTGACCACTGGGTACTGGCTGGGCGGCTCAGAGACGTAGTGCCTTGATGGGTCAGCCTGCAGTGCTGTTGCTATGATGCAGTTGCCAGTGGCCTCCAATGTGCATGAAAAAACCATGCGACTTTTTCCACACAACTACCAATTCTCTCCTACTTTCCTGCGTAGCCTGCTGTGAAGACAAACTTTTGAAATAAGCACAATGTTTGTTTTTGAGTGGCATTCGGTTCAGGTAAGGGTAAATAAAATGCTTCAAAGTTAGGTTTCACGAGTGGTTCGATTTGCACATAGTTTGTGTATTTTTGTGAATCCCACAACATACGTTGTAAGTGGTCTATGCACTATTGTAAAAAAACTTAGCTGTACAGGTTATAGAGCTGTGACCCGAGAACTATGCAGGGAATTTTCAGGAGGACATCTAGACACTACCAGAGGAATTAAATACGTACAGAAAACGTTTGCTGCTGTATTACGCCCTATGCCCTATCCAGCCAGAGTGGCCGCTTTTCAGATGGAGACGAAAAGCAAAAAACGGCTGTGTGTCAAAATGTCCGCACACATAAAAGATCCTTAGGGGGTCAAAATTAATTGATTGATTGATTGTGGGGTTCAACGCGCCGACGCAACGCAGGCGATGAGGCGCGCCGTAGTGGAAGGCTCCGGATTAATTTCGACCACCTGGGGATCTTTAACGTGCGCCGAAATCTCGTACACATGGGCGTTTTTGCTTTTCGCCTCCATCTGAAAAGCAGTGGGAATCGAACCCGCGACCTCGTGCTCAGCAGCGCAACGCCTTAGCCACTGAGCCACCGCGGCGGGTAAAATTAATCCCAAGCCTCCCCCTGCTACAGCATACCTCATAGCCACATGTGGCTTCAGTGCACTGAAACCCCACAATCAATCAACTTGCCGTCTGTGTACCTGGCTCGTAGGCGAGAGACTAGAGATAAGTACTGAAAAAATGATACCCCCGGTAACGACAATGCTGCTTACAAAATGTAAAATAAAAGTATGAACTGTAGAGCCTGAAAAAGCGCACTGTTTTAACATGAATACCTTTATTACTGAAGTTACAATATTCACGTAACTTGCTCATTAAACCTAATGCATATTAACCTTGACATAATACCTTTTCCATCACCCTTCACTCTCACTGCATCGTTCCATCATGCTACCTTTATTTGACAGCATTACATGTCCTGTCTTGATTTAGGTTCTTAATATTGTATTAATGGCTTTTTACAAGGTTTACGGTTTCTCTCCTTTCCTTTTTTCTGCCCTGCACACCAATTTCAAACTAAAAGCTACATTCTCATTAAATGCAGCAAAGCAAAATATTCACCTTTTCACAGGCAGAAACGAAGCGAGCTGCACAGAACTAGCTCAACTGCTCCTGCCTGAGGGGAGCAGGGCTTTATAACCCTCAACTCGTGGACAAATTTCTGTGCAATGCAGTAACAACTACAGAGCCGAACGACACTGTTTTGCTGCGCAGCTGGACGCAGTCCAACAAAATATTTTGGTGGGCATAATCTAAGCAATTTAAAAACAGTGCTTATTGCCTTCAATAGATATTGCCAATAAAGTGATAGTCAGAGTTTGTAAAACAGAGCATTAAATGTAGATTTTTGGGCTTCTTGTTTGCCGTGTTTGCCACTGGCATCGCATAGGTTCTGGTCAGGAGAAAAAAAAACACGGTGTTCTTTTTGACAGCAGCTTTCTTCCCATACAGCAGCTCGAAACTTTCTTCACCCCACTGAATTTACTTGAGAACAAAAAGCTGTCAAAACAAACGAAGCGAGTGGCCTGCAAAATGTGGGCCCAAGTGACACTGACGCAACTGGGACTCTCCATCATTTTCGCATTTCATTCGGTTTGCCGAATAAGCCTGGTGTAAGCTGGCGTAAGTGAGCCAACGGTCGCATGTCTCAAGACGAAGGTCTTGAAATGGTAAAACGGCTTCGTTTGGCAACTGGAAGACCACTTGAAGTTGTGTAATGACAAGAGTGCAGCGGTATGACAGTTTCACCTTCAACGCACTCAACACAATCCAAATGAGATTTTACTTCGTGCCATAGTGGGTGCGTGCTGCTCTTTCATTATATATGCCTGTACTATTCAAGCACGTTGCATGTCTGTGGTACTGCCCAGTTTCAGCCCCAGAAGAGTTAACATATCAGAGAATGCCTTCGAAACTACATATAATTCAAGTTAATTCATTGATGGTACAGAGCTGGACGCTACCATCCGTACAGTAAATGATTAGGTTGCTCCGAGTTCTCCAGTAAATGCATTGGCTTGTATTGAGAAACAAATAAGGCGTAGGGAAGGAGATGCCAATATGCCTGCATCAGTGAGCGTGGTTCAGTGCATTCAACTACGGATCTCATGCAACGAAATGATCTGTCCAGAGAAATTTACACGACTAAAAATTCACACCTAGTGAAATGTTTGAAAACAAGAAAACAAAAAAAAGCTTCGAAGCACAGAGTGATTGAATGATGGTTAGAAGAACAGCTGTGACCTTAAATAACAGAGAAATGATTGGGGAACTATAACACAAAAAAGCTAAGAAACACAAATGATTAAATGGTGGTTACGAGTGCACTCCAAATTTACACAACAAAATCCCACCTTGTTTATGATGAGGAAGAGTACAAAAAGGTGATATATAGAAATGAGTGAACGGTGATTACAAAAAAGCACAAATTTACGGGACTAAATAATTCCACTGAAGTGAATTGTTTAGGGCACCATGAAAAGAAATGTATACAAAGGTGGGTTGTCTTGGGCTGCCTTGGCTTGGGCTGCCTTGGCTTGGGCTGCCTTTCCTTGGGCAGTCTTGGCTTGGGCAGTCTTGGCTTGGGCAGTCTTTGCTCCGGGCAGTCTTTGCTCGGGCAGTCTTGGCTTCTGCTGTCACACTGCAGCTTGTGTCTGAAGTGTGAAAGTAAAACAAATGGCCCCTTTCTAAAATGAATGCAACATATTTAAGAGCACTCATTGCTTTGCAGCATTAGCAACAATTATCCCTTGAAGAATTACAATAGCAGATGTCTTACCAACCCACAGAAAGTGTAATCACACTACGCAAAGCTCTTATCGTGAGGGGAAGCACTCAGGTGTGCCCCCAAAATCCTAGTACACCAGGGTCTTTCCCCATCAAATGTTTACAAGGAATTCCTGACAATTGTAACCTTCCAGAAAAAAAGTGCGTGCCAATCCAACCTCTCAAGTTAAAGCGAAGCTGCAAATGACACCCCCATGATTACCCATGCGACGTCACTTGAATTCACACACGTGGCTCTACAAGTGAAACCAGAGAGACGTGACATGCACTTAATCACGTCTGACATGAGCTTCCTCCATTTTTTTACTTACACTTGGCGTATGCACAAGCCCCGCACACAGCTGTACATGTGCCATGGGCAGCGTACAGCGGCATGAGATGTCGCATGATGCTCTCACATGGCATTACCGTATTTTCTCGCATATAACCCGCACCCCTAACTTTGAACTCCCCGAAAGAAGAAAAAAAATCCTCGCGTATAACCCGCATGCTTACCTAAAAAAAAACTGGTCTAGGAAGTCACAATTGCACAGTCACAATCTCGTTTACAGGTGAACTTTATTTCGAAATGATCGCCGCAACGTTCTCAGCGCCGATTCCGGTTCAGTCAGTTCAGTCAATCATCGCCAGACTCGCCACTGCTGCCATCCGAGGCTTCGTCGCCGCTCTCAAAGACGCAGTTGTCTTCGGTGCTATCTAAGGAATTGCTGATGGCGCACTTCTTGAAGGTTTTGCGCACCATGTCGCCGTGAATCGCCCCCCACACATCCACGATCCACTGGCACAGCAGCGCAATGTCTGGCCTCCGCACGCGTCCCGTCGGTGTGAGGGCGTAAAGGCCGTCGGCCATCCATTCGGCATACAGCCGCTTCACGTGCGCCTTGAACGGCTTATTTAGGCACACGTCCAGTGGCTGGAGCATGGAAGTCATGCCACCGGGTATGATCACGAGGTCCGTGCGGTTGTCGGCGAGGCGCGCTTTCACTGCGTCAGTGCAGTGGCCTCGGAACGAGTCCAGCACCAGCATCGACCGCCGTGCCAACATGGCTCCTGGCCTTCTCTCCCAGATCGTGCGAAGCCAGTCACCGACGTGGTCACTATTCATCCAAGCGTTATCTTCGGCCCGCACAACAATCCCTGGTGGCAGTGGGGTACTGGGTAGCGTTTTGCGCTTGAAGATTACATACGGGCGCAGTTTGGTGCCGTCCGCCAAAGCGCACAACATTACGGTGCAGCGCAGCTTGGTGTTTCCGCCCGTCAGCACGCTCACAGATTTCGAGCCCTTTTCCTGCAAAGTGGTGTCCATGGGCATCTCGAAGTACACGGGCGTTTGGTCGGCATTTCCCACCTGGGAGAGCAAGTAGTTGTGCTCCTTCCTGAGCCCGATGACGTAACGTTGATAGTTCAACAGCTTCTCCTCGTAGGCGTTGGGAAGCCGCTGGCACATGGTCGTTCGCCACCTCATCGAAAATCCGTGCCTGGCCATGAATCACTGGAGCCATCCACGGCTCGCACGAAACTCGCGAGGGATGTTCATCTCCCGTGACAACCTCAGAGCTTCCATCTGCGCCATCTCCGTGGACACAGCTTGGCCACGACTCCTCAGCTCCTCAATGAATTTGACAAGCTGCGTCTCAAGAAGGGGGTACGCGCCAGTCTTCGGGCCGCGAAATGCTCGCTTCTCCTTGTGTGCACTTTCGAGAGAGGCCTTTTTCTTCCGCCAGTCGCAAATGCAGGACTCGTCGACGTCGTGCTTTCTCGCAGCAGCTATGATCTTCAGCTTGTCTTTCGCGGTGAAAGATTGACGCCGAGACCCACTCATGGAGCCTCACCAGACCAGGCAGACCAACGGTGCAAACTGGCCACACCTGAGTTGGGGGCCCAACAACTTCGCTACAAAGCGCACGCAAATCACCGCAACAGACGCTGTTGACCAAACCAAACAAAGCTTGTGAAAAGTCCAAATAAACACACTATGTAGGAGATCTACCTATGGCCTGTGTTGGCTTCTTATTGGCTTTGTACCTGATGATGACGATGGAGATGCGGACTGCATGGCAGGCAGTGCATTGCCGTGAAGCCGACCTCTGCTTCAAGAATATTCGCAGATAACCCGCACACCCACTTTTCGGACGATTTTTTTCAATTTTTACTGCGGGTTATAAGCGAGAAAATACGGTAAGCTAGAAGGCAGGGGAAGCCACAGGTGTGCTCGGTGGGTGCCACCCTCATCTGTCACCCTCATCTCCGCATGGGTTCGAAGCTCAATCGGTAAGACAACGGGCTCTCTCTACATTTTTCTATTCATCCCAGGTTCGTTTCCTGGTGGTGCCAATAACTTCTTTTATTTGTTCGTGGCAGTTTTCTGTTGACACAAATGGGCATGAAAGAAACCTCGGGGGCAGAGATACAAAGCTAAACATAGTTTATATATGCGCTTCACTGGGCCCTTTGTAAAGCTTGATCTACAGCTTTACTAGCTAGCTTTACAAAACTAGTAAAGATTTGCAAAGTTAGTGTAGTGCTATTTTTAAGTGAACACGAGGTGTCACCTCGCAGTGGAGGCAAAGTTTCCTGCCCCCACCTAATTTAAGTATATGAGCACAGAAATTTCCAATACGGCCTAATCATTAATGAGGTCTTAAAATCACTTCAAAAGAAAGCATATGCCTGTTTTTTTTGTAATTGTACTGGATCTCAATAGATCCCATAATAGCTCTAAGTAACTCTTTATTCAGATATGCTGGAACATCCCTAGGTGTTTCTAAATACTTCTAATCAAAGGTACTTCCTTTACCTACGTAGTATGCTACTGCGCACAATCCCTCAGCAAAAAAAAAAATCTGAAGGTAGTGTATTTCACAACACACTTGCTTGTGAGAGAGCTGCAGGAAATACCATGGATGCAACAAAATACCGGAATGCTTTTGTCAGGGGGGAAGGTTGCTGGGCTAAGCCAATTAGCCATGGCCAGACCGCGTTTTTTTCTGTCAAGACATGTTCTCTTGTTCTTGTGTTTTTTTCTTTTTTTTCTCAGGTTTGTTTAATTACCGTTTGTAAATTTGTATCCTTCATTCAATGCTTTGTTTTGAATGTAACACACTTTGTACTTGCCAACCTGCTTGGTCTACGGACAGCAGTATAATATAAATAAATAAATAAATAAATAAAAAAAAACATTTGACATCTCACCCACGATATCAGTGCCCTTCATGCTCTTCTTCAGGCCACATCACGTTTTTTCTTTCCCTTTTCTTTCTTTCATGGGTTCTCACTGTCATTCCTCCCAGTGCACCTCTGTTGCCATTGCCTTTTTTTATGTGACAGAAGCAATAAAAAGGCCGAAAATCTGGCGTAACCGTGGCCAAGAGATGGCAGGCACAAGGAATGCACAAAAGAAAGTAAAGCAATTGATTTTAAAATAATTGGTTACAAATGGCTGCAGGCATTCATTGGACATGGGCCCCTCCGAATCCAAGGCAAGCGCATGTATCCCCAACAAACTGAATGATTCAGGTCTTTACCTCACTAAAGGTGGCCCTAGTAGCACCAAAAAGGCACATAATCGGGATACACTATAAACATGTAATTTTAGTTGTGCCCGTGATAGCTAGAGCTACGATCACACAGCAAGAAAGTTTGACATCCACCTCATGCAGCCATACGGCTACAAGGGAAAGCTATACAGTTTCCTCAGAAACTTCGCAGTTGAAGAAAAATTCATCCTGGTCCAGGATGTGAACTTGGGACCACTGCTTGAATGGAGCAGTTGCTCTACCAACTGAGCTAACGAAACGGCTAGTCGTTTGTAGACAGAGAACAAATTGATCAACAGCTCGAAGTGATGTCACTTCAAGCTGTTGATTAATTCGTTCTCGCGCTACAAACCATAGTTTCTCACTAACTCACCTAGAGTGGAATCTGGCGCTAGCGTCAACGTGATTCGGCGAAGGCGCTCATGCCTACATGAGTGCCGCCTAGAGTGTACTAGAATAAGGGAGTGTCCCGAGCGGCAGCGCCGAGCCACTCCGGTTGGCGTCGACATTGCCAGGTGGCGCGACTGCGCCCTTTCGCAGCTGGTCTGGCGCAGTGAGACTACGCGTCTGGCCATGCACTGCAATCTTCTCGCGTTCTCTTTTTGCTTTCAAAGACATTCAGAAGCTAAGCAAGATTCTAAGCGGCCAAACGCAACTTTTGCTTTACTTACTACTGCTCCAGGTCGTTCACGAGAACTGCGGCCTCGATGTGGTGAGCCATTCTGGTTGCAGGCACCTTAGTTCGATCCGCTATCCGCGATTTTGATTCACCTCGAGCTTTATATCTGGCGCGGGCGCTCCTGAATGTCAATGAACTGTCACCTGTGTTCTCCGCAACACGCTGTTAGGCAACACGCCTGACGAAAGATAATTACTTAGTTTTCCCGAACTGGCAGGTGTTCAGTCCCTACACAGGGAAGAGCATCGCAGTTCTAAAAACACATCATTGCTCGCATAGCAGCATTTAAGAGTGTCAAATTTTTTAGCCTAGGTGTCGCAGTCAATTCTGATGTATTATTCAGCGCATGTGCGCAAATAAGCACGTTGACACCCACCCCCATCTCCTAAAAGGAAGTTTAAACCCACCGCATAGCACAAAAACGGAACTAACTGCTGCTTACCAATATGGCAAGGAGTCCACCATTTTTCAGAGATCAGAGGGGCTATCATGGCAAAAGACAAATTATTTTGTGGTTTTTCTTGTTATAATTACTATCAAAAAAGAATAGTAACTAATGTTAACTAACAAATCTATCAACTATGCCATGTTACATGTTAAGCAAAGTTGTGTATAGCTAATGGCACAGCTTCACTTTTTTTCAAACCCGGTTGCATTATAAATAATATACATTACGTGAACGAGATAGAACAGATTACATTTTAGTGTGGGGGCACAGTTTATTTCGCACTTTTGTCCAGTTGTACGAGCATTTGCCTATAGTTTAGCATACCTTGCAGATTGGCATCTTTTTGAATTGCTTCTGTTGATGCTTTTGATGTAGAAGTGAATGCGGGTCGTGAGGTAAAACGCACCTCTGCCGCAACAGCCTTACAATGATCACTGCACCCAAGTTCGCACTGCTGCTTAGCCAACACCACACTCAAAATGTCAAGGAAGCTATCATAAACTCACATGCCAGTCCTTGACGAAATACACTGTCTCACTGTTTTGAAGAAAAAAAAACACGTCAGAACGCACCCGATTTCACCGAACGCATGTGCACCCACTGCCTTCCACGTTTCGTCTAGTCTGAAGGCCGCGGCGACAGCGCGGGCACGGCTGACTAGCTGCGAGATCGCGCACCAGCGCCCCTAGCCATGCTAGCGGTGGTCGACGGCGCGCGGCACGCCGAAAGCAACGCTGTCTCAGCCCGCTCGGGCCACTCCCCTATTCTAGTTCACTCTAGTGCCGCCATAGTGTGTAGTTCGGCCGGAAGTTCGGTGTGGCATGGCCGGCAAAGACTTTGGGGCTACTCCAATTGAGTTTTTGTTTAAAAATTGCTGCCAAAAGTGCCGCTGTTAACAAATTTTTTTTATATAAGACACTGTGTTAGAGGGCTTATGTTTCAAAACAAATTTGGGGGTTATGAAGAAAAAAAAAAAAAGCTGCCTTCGGCTCACGCCACCAGATAGGGCGGGCCCCGGATTTATTTTTAAATATTACATACTTCAAAGTGGGTAAGGTTTGCTATGTTTTTTTGTAATATCAAAGATTTAGCTAAAAAATTGTTTAGGTTGTTTTAAACTGTGTTCTTGCTTCCTCTCAATACAGTATTATTATCGTATGCTATGCGTTTTGGCAGGCGAAGCAGATGCAACATAGAGATGCAAGAATATGTAATCGCGTCGTATTTGTTTTGTCCAAGCAGATATAAACAAACTCATAGGCGCTGCTATTACCACAAGTGAGTCTTCAAGCACGCGCGCAAAGCATTATGAAATTGAATGAACGCTTTAAATGGCAAATAAATACTGGCTTGTCGAGTAACTATGTATGTTGCCTCATTGAACCTGGCCAAGGCAGCGCATGCTTCCAGGGGTAAGTAAACGCAGCGGCGGCGACGAGCGATGCGAAAATCATAACTGAATGTGTGCAGAAAACGGATAGTGTGGGCTAGAGTAGCTTATTTAGTGGCTGTAGTGGGCGGCGGCGGCAAGCAGTATTAAGCGGTATAACAGGCCGCTGGGACCTTCGTTCGCTTTTTGCCGTCCAGAAGCAGCCCACAAGCGAGCGGCAGCGGTGATACAGTGAACTGTAGCGACGAGCAACGACGACAGAGGACATTGGCGGCAGTGTATTAATTTTTTTTCGCTTGTCGCTGTCACCCAGTACACACTGCTGTTGTACCTTTTGAGTTACATTTTTGGCATCGCTTATCGCCGTCACAGCATGTGGTCACCCCTTCATCTTAAGAAGCTCGCCGCTAACGCGAGCATGCGTTAAGTGCTAATCACGCTGTTATTTAGACATATCTGTGATAGCCATTGAATGCCAGAAATTGGCACCCCAAAAACGGAAAAGCACACCGCAAAACAGAACTAACAAGCACTTCAGAGCCGAGAAGCCTAATCCATAGCCCTTTGTACTAGCCAGTTGGTGCCAATCCGATTCGCACACTACTCACAATTCCCATGGCGGAGTGCGATCGCAGCGACACTTTCCGCTCTAGGTGATATTGAGAAACTCTATGCTACAAACAACTAGCCTCCTGGTTAGCTTAGTTGGTAGAGCAACTGCTCCGGTCAAGCAGTGGTTCAAATTCACATCCTGGAACAGGACGAATTTTTCTTCAACTGCGATGTTTCTGAGGAATCTGTATAGCTTTCCCTTGTAGCTGTACACTGCATTGAGGTGGATGTCAAACTTTCCTTTGCAGAAACTTACTCCACCTTCGGGATTCTCCCTAAATCTGGTCGATGGTGGTGGAAATGTGCTGGGAGAAAAAAAATGGCTCCAGTCCACGGTGTGAAGGTGGTTGTAAAGCAAAGCTTTAAACGACACCCAAAACAATTGCCCATCTCACGTCACTTGAATTCACACACGTGGCTCTACAAAAGTGAAACCAGAGATTCTGCCAGCCATTACTCGATGAAATTTTTGAAGGTGGCGTCCCGAACTCAGCAGCAGCATCGGCCAAGGGCGGGCTACAGCGGCGGACGCCACCGCTGTAGCTGGCCGTGAGTCGGGAGAAAGAAGACGGATAGGAGCGTCTTTCGAAGGGTGAGACAGCGGAACCTAGCCATCCTGAAGCGCTAGCTAGAGGCTACACCACTGCACACAACAAGCACACACACCGAAACAATTCGGCATGTGGGCTTAGTGATTCCCATTTATACCGATGTAAACAACAGTTTGTTTAGTAAGTTTGAGAATAGCCAGAAAGCTGAGGAAACTTTTATATGCTCTATTTACCAGAACCAGTTGCTCCTTTTGCCTTTCGTACTACCTCTTAGAACACAACCAAATTGGTATTCAGCAATAGAGAATACACAGTCCTATTCTCCCATTCGTGGCAAGCAGTGCGCAAAAGGTGGTGTTTTATAGCGCCAGATGTCTGTATGTGGCCTCTACATTTCGTTTTTCACCCTGCAAACCAATCCTTAATGCATCTTTGCCGTACGACCACTTAATTCAGTCGTGTAAAGGTTACCCAGGAGGTGCTGTCGAACAAGTTATTCAAGCCGTGCAAAGGAAGTGTGCAATGGACGCAAAGCTGGACCAAAACAGGCCCAAAATAACGGTCAGTTAAGCAGATGACAAAACCATACAAAGCCATGCCAGCCACCTCTGCGCGGGAATGCTGGGTAAATTCGCTGCCTCATCTACAGTGTGCTCCGTGAGTGAAACCCTCCGCACCCCCTTTCCCTTTGCTGCGTTGGGAATTTATTGTCCTGCAAGCCGCAAAAGAACCCTTGGCTAGTAGAGCTAAAATTGTTACCTTTTCTGACGCAAGCCTGTGCCTGGCAGGAGCATGACGCAGCCATTCCCGTATAGCTGCTTCAACTTCAAAGTCAGTTGCACCATGCGAAGACTTCACAGCAGCTGTGCAAAAAGATACATTAGTGCTCATTAGTGCCACAGCAACATCAAAATCTTCACTTACAGTTGAAACATAGCCCTGGAAATTTCTCAGATCAAAACCACAAATTGACCACATGGCCACAGTGTCGCCACACTTTTAAAAGGGCCATGGACCCTAAGATTCGTTCTATTTACAAGAACTAGTCTCCAGTGACCCATTCAGTTCTATTTCAGCCACAATACACCTTTTTGAAAAGACAAAATGCAAGAAATATTGAAGAACTTTTAAATTTTGGGCTACACGAAGTTAGCATAAGGCGAGTGGGGGGGGATACATTAAGAACATATCAGTGTGTTAACTGCCCATTATCATTTAATTGACTAGCTCAAACCCGCCCCAGTCCAATGCGCAGTAATGTGCCTTGGTGCTGGCTTGGGCTGGCCCCTATTGCACAAACACAATTCCCTGACGTCACAACGAAATCGCTGGAGAGTGGCTGGGGAGTTCCCACCAGCTCTTCTGTTCCCATTAACATCGCAATTTCCTCGAAGTTTGATATAAATGGTATCCAACTTGTTGATGCCAGTTTTCCTGTTGAACAAAACTTGTATTTTGTCTTCATGGCCCCTCTAGAAAAGTTATTTTGCATTCAGTAGCGCTCAGTGCAAAATACGTCAGTTGCTGTACACACAATGACTGCATCTAGGTTGCAATAAATTGCGTGCTTCTAAAGCCTAAAGTGTTTAAACTAGATGAACCTCCAAATTCTAGAAGTTTACCAAGGCAATAACACCCACCTAAAAAATTGAGCCAACGTCTAAAAAAATGACTGCAGAAATTCACGATATTTAAGTAGTTGCTTGAATCCATTCTCAAGATCAGATTGATTGATTGATTGATTGATTGACTGCAGGCTTTAATGTGCCGATGCAACACAGGCAATGAGGCCGCCGTAGTGTAGAGCTCCAGACTAATTTTGAGCACCTGGGGATCTTTAACGTACGCCGAAATCTCGTGCACACGGGCGTTTTTGCTTTTTGCCTCCATCGGAAAAAGGCGCGGCGGCGGCCAGAATCGAACCCGCGCGTGCTTAGCAGCGCTGCACCTTATAACCACTGCGCAATTTGCGTTGGGTATTCTCAAGATCAGTGGGGCGGCGTCAAAGAAGGAAGGTGAAAATAAGGTGAGGCTTGGGCAGCCTCACCTTCTTTAGGCAGCTTTACCACTGTTGGCTGTTACAGCAACAGCTTCTGCTGCAGCATGCAACTTATCATGCCACATTGCAATGCCAAACTGTTCAGCAAATAAGGAGCACAAATTAATATGTAAACAGGCCATGCAGACAAAATACAACTTTTGACTTTGAAAGAACTAGCCTTCGGTAGCTCACACACTCCATTCCAGCCCAAAAAAGACGTTTTCTTTAACCAAAACAATGCAACAAATATTGAAAAGCTTTGCAAGGCACTGACGTAATTTGGGCAGGAGTGATGTATTATGGGCTGCCACTATCAACATAGTGATCAGTATGTTAACTGCCTGTTAGCATTGAAGTAGTACAGTTAAAGGAATTACCGTATTTATTCAAATATAAGGCGAGGGTTTTCTCAAAATCCGTAGTCTCAAAGTCATACCCCGTCTTATATTCAAGCTCAGTATATATGTGACGTTGGTGTGAAAGTTTGGTTGGCTAGGGTTGCCACCTTTCGCCGAAAAAAAAAAGCCTTGGAGGGTGGCATGGTATATAGAATATTTAATTTGTGTTGAAAAAAGGCGCCATGTTTTTGAACGCAGTGCCATTTATTGTAGCGTTTTTGTAGAGAGAAATGAACATAACCTTTGTACTGGAAGTGATTTAGACTTGGTTTATGTGCTTCACTGAAAAGTAACCGCAATTGCTGACCGCGGTGGTAGCATTTCGTTGGTTTGTTCTATCTTAGGTCCCCTCCTCTTGTCGACACACATTTATCCCTTAGTTGTTGAATTGACGCTTATAAAACGCCAAAACGGGCATAATCACGGTACGAGGGCAAAAACCGGCCAATGACTGCCGGTTTAAGTATGGACCGGCAACCGGCCCACTGTTTAAAACCGGTCGGGCCGGTCCAAAACCGGCCAGGTGGCAAACCTATTCCACATTATGACCTTTCAAAGAGTTCAAAAACACTGTTAGAAATGCAACATAGAGATTTCAAAATAACACTTTACACAAATGCAGGCTGCAGATAGTAATTGCAGAGTTTTGGCAACTGCAAGTGTGCTGAAAAGCTTGTGATACAGCAGAGGCCATGGCAGCAGATGTATCCGACCATGTGATCGATATCTAAGCCAGCAGTAGCTGCTTCAAGCCAGTAAAAGCCACAATGCTTGCAAACAAGTCAGGACGCCATCTTGCATTTTTTGTTGGAGTTCTCGGAGTCCCTCCTGCAAGATTTTTATAGTGTTTCTAAAGTGGGATTCTCTGTGTATGCTGGGGATCGCTGCCCAGTGTGTGGTGGACACTTGGGCAGCGATCCCCGAAGCCATGGTGGCAGCAGCCTCCCGCAAAAACTGCATTTCTATTGCTCTTGATGGCACTGAGAACGCTGCCCTCTTCAAGTGCATAAGTTGGAGAACTCGGATACCACCTCTGAGCACAGTAGTTTCTGAGCGTGCACGTCATCTCCCGCTGAATAAATATCTTCATGCGCAGATAATTTGTGAAAACTTGGTGTCTGCTTTGCTGAAAGGTAAGGAATTTAATTGTCTTCCTTCCTTCATTTCATATCGGCAGAAATATACTTTTTTTCTTTTTTGACCCTCCAAACAGCACCCTCTCTTATAATTGCATACACAATTAATTGCCCAGTCATTTTCTTGGAGGTGGCTTTGGTTAGAGGTGCATAAACATGCTTCGTGATATCACACAGACATCTCCAGGAAGTGGCTCAGGTGTCAGCACTGCGTCACATGCTTTTCCTTAGTATGCAGATTATTTGTTTCAGGCCTGTGATAAAATTGGCATTATTGTTATCGGCCCAAAGAACAAAAGAACAAAACTTGTATTCTGTCTTCATGATTCCTTTAATTGTTAGCAGCCAAGGTCTCCCTAGATGGGCTGTCTGATGAGCTGTAGGGTTACCACTGGGGAATACATTTCATGGCTACTTTCACTAATCATGCTTGCCAACCTATAGAGCGATCATATTATAGTCCCGTTTTTTGCGTGTTTTTTTAACCGTTTTCACCTAGAGTTCCCATCTAGAAGTGGTAATAAGCTGCAACGACCAGCATCAGCTTGTCATTGCTGCCAGTAGTCTGTTGCTGAGCTTTGCAAGCTAAGCAACATCGCTATTTTCTGCTGCGAGTTGGAGATGCTTGGCAATGTCACCTTTCCTCATTGATAAAGCAGAGTGCTGCATACTGAGCTATTCTTTTCATGCAATGTTTACTCAAAGTACAATACTGCATTCAACACAATGCAGACCTGTTCAAAGTTCAATCAGGGTATCCCACTGAATAAAGGAAGCAAACTGTGCGGTAATATCAACCATCGTGATTTGTATGCCTTAAAACTTTGCCAAAAACCCAAACTAGCAAAATTCACTGACATCATCACATCCCAAGGCAGTTTCATAAGGACCACAGCGGATATTAACTACAGAACATTATGTAAAAAGAGGTTAACCCTTTGCGGTTCATTGCCTGGCCCTGCCCGATAACCGACAACTCAACATGGCCACAGTGGTCCCCTGTCGGGCTTGCCCGGCTTCGGAGTCTAAGGTTAAACTTCGTGGGCTTCCTCACTGCAATGTGCCCATATTCTTTGTATACATGATGCACCACCACTAGTGGACTAAGTGAAATTTGTTAAAGTTTTCTCACTGTGCACTAACGTGCAGCACAATGTTCAGAACAGGCCATCTGGATTCTAGAGCGTTTTCACTTGAACGCTGTTTTCTCAGAAGCCTTACTGTTTCCTCATCACGTGCGTTCTATGGCGGCGCACTGACATAAAGCAATGATGACTTCAGTGATGAAGAGAACTGCATGACTCCATCAGTTAGCGATTACAAAGGTTCTTGCACAGTTTGCGTTCTTTTTGTGGTGCCCGAAACTGCCAAAATGGTTGCAGGCCATAACAGTCGGAAAGGGGGTAAAAATTATGTGCTACAAAGGCTCAGACAAATTTAATATTCTTCTAGCAAAAAAAAGTAATAAGCTGCCGGTTGTCAACACAGCTGACATTTGCACAGGATGTGACTGACAATAGAAATTGGGGCACTATACATTGTCTGGTGAAAGAATTTGATGTCTGTAATAACATGAAGACATCAACTTACACACAATGCCAGGTGCCAGTCGCAGCTGGGAAAAGGAGTGTTTCCCCTTCTTGCCAAACCATGAAAACTCCATGGCTAAGCTGTCCGCCAACAGCAACTTCAGCAGGCGCCTTGCACAAACTGCCGCTGTTGAGCCTCCCTGGCTAGAGAGTTCTTCAATCTAGGCATGGGTACAGGAAAATCTGTGTTGTTAATACAGCCTTTAACATTGGTGTGATACAGAAATCAAGGGTAATGTTCATTCGAGCTTACTCCACTGCACACCAGTGACTTTCAATGTGTAACGAGATATAACACGGGGGTTTTAGTGACTGCTAAATCACCTGCTGTAGCAATAAATGCATCTGTACGTTGTTTAATTAAGAGGTGCTCGCCTGGAATATAATACATTTTCTGTAGGCACCCATTGTGAGTGGAGCAGCTGGCAAGGCATTTGATTGGTGAGAAGAAAAAAAAGAGGAACCAGTCATCTGACACAGTACACACGCTCCTCTCCTCAAACTACACCACAGAAAAAAAAGAGGCAATGCTTTCATTCACACATTTCACTTTATGCCGCATGGCAACTCCAACCTTAGCCTACACCTCGGGGGAGGGGGGGGGCAGAAGAAAAAGAAGAAAGTAAAAGATTGTGTTCTGATCATGGTGCACCCACGGTACTAGCCAGGTTTTTGGTGCTATGGTGTATGGACTTCCAAACATCAATACACTGCAGATACACTTCTATAAATTAATATATATAAAAAGCTAAGCCCCATTCAGCATTTTGAAACTTCATGCAGCAGTGCCTGCTGCATGGAGGAAAGGAAAGCTTAGGACAGGCCGTGACGTCGTGTTTCGGCGAAGCCGCTATGCTATTCTTGCAGGTCGCCCCTTTTTGCTGTTTTGCACGCACATGCTACTCTTTCCACAATCTCTTTTGCCACTGCTGTCTGCTTTGTCTCCTTCGGCTGACCACTGGGTACTGGCTGGGCGGCTCAGAGACGTAGTGCCTTGATGGGTCAGCCTGCAGTGCTGTTGCTATGATGCAGTTGCCAGTGGCCTCCAATGTGCATGAAAAAACCATGCGACTTTTTCCACACAACTACCAATTCTCTCCTACTTTCCTGCGTAGCCTGCTGTGAAGACAAACTTTTGAAATAAGCACAATGTTTGTTTTTGAGTGGCATTCGGTTCAGGTAAGGGTAAATAAAATGCTTCAAAGTTAGGTTTCACGAGTGGTTCGATTTGCACATAGTTTGTGTATTTTTGTGAATCCCACAACATACGTTGTAAGTGGTCTATGCACTATTGTAAAAAAACTTAGCTGTACAGGTTATAGAGCTGTGACCCGAGAACTATGCAGGGAATTTTCAGGAGGACATCTAGACACTACCAGAGGAATTAAATACGTACAGAAAACGTTTGCTGCTGTATTACGCCCTATGCCCTATCCAGCCAGAGTGGCCGCTTTTCAGATGGAGACGAAAAGCAAAAAACGGCTGTGTGTCAAAATGTCCGCACACATAAAAGATCCTTAGGGGGTCAAAATTAATTGATTGATTGATTGTGGGGTTCAACGCGCCGACGCAACGCAGGCGATGAGGCGCGGCGTAGTGGAAGGCTCCGGATTAATTTCGACCACCTGGGGATATTTAACGTGCGCCGAAATCTCGTACACATGGGCGTTTTTGCTTTTCGCCTCCATCTGAAAAGCAGTGGGAATCGAACCCCCGACCTCGTGCTCAGCAGCGCAACGCCTTAGCCACTGAGCCACCGCGGCGGGTAAAATTAATCCCAAGCCTCCCCCTGCTACAGCATACCTCATAGCCACATGTGGCTTCAGTGCACTGAAACCCCACAATCAATCAACTTGCCGTCTGTGTACCTGGCTCGTAGGCGAGAGACTAGAGATAAGTACTGAAAAAATGATACCCCCGGTAACGACAATGCTGCTTACAAAATGTAAAATAAAAGTATGAACTGTAGAGCCTGAAAAAGCGCACTGTTTTAACATGAATACCTTTATTACTGAAGTTACAATATTCACGTAACTTGCTCATTAAACCTAATGCATATTAACCTTGACATAATACCTTTTCCATCACCCTTCACTCTCACTGCATCGTTCCATCATGCTACCTTTATTTGACAGCATTACATGTCCTGTCTTGATTTAGGTTCTTAATATTGTATTAATGGCTTTTTACAAGGTTTACGGTTTCTCTCCTTTCCTTTTTTCTGCCCTGCACACCAATTTCAAACTAAAAGCTACATTCTCATTAAATGCAGCAAAGCAAAATATTCACCTTTTCACAGGCAGAAACGAAGCGAGCTGCACAGAACTAGCTCAACTGCTCCTGCCTGAGGGGAGCAGGGCTTTATAACCCTCAACTCGTGGACAAATTTCTGTGCAATGCAGTAACAACTACAGAGCCGAACGACACTGTTTTGCTGCGCAGCTGGACGCAGTCCAACAAAATATTTTGGTGGGCATAATCTAAGCAATTTAAAAACAGTGCTTATTGCCTTCAATAGATATTGCCAATAAAGTGATAGTCAGAGTTTGTAAAACAGAGCATTAAATGTAGATTTTTGGGCTTCTTGTTTGCCGTGTTTGCCACTGGCATCGCATAGGTTCTGGTCAGGAGAAAAAAAAACACGGTGTTCTTTTTGACAGCAGCTTTCTTCCCATACAGCAGCTCGAAACTTTCTTCACCCCACTGAATTTACTTGAGAACAAAAAGCTGTCAAAACAAACGAAGCGAGTGGCCTGCAAAATGTGGGCCCAAGTGACACTGACGCAACTGGGACTCTCCATCATTTTCGCATTTCATTCGGTTTGCCGAATAAGCCTGGTGTAAGCTGGCGTAAGTGAGCCAACGGTCGCATGTCTCAAGACGAAGGTCTTGAAATGGTAAAACGGCTTCGTTTGGCAACTGGAAGACCACTTGAAGTTGTGTAATGACAAGAGTGCAGCGGTATGACAGTTTCACCTTCAACGCACTCAACACAATCCAAATGAGATTTTACTTCGTGCCATAGTGGGTGCGTGCTGCTCTTTCATTATATATGCCTGTACTATTCAAGCACGTTGCATGTCTGTGGTACTGCCCAGTTTCAGCCCCAGAAGAGTTAACATATCAGAGAATGCCTTCGAAACTACATATAATTCAAGTTAATTCATTGATGGTACAGAGCTGGACGCTACCATCCGTACAGTAAATGATTAGGTTGCTCCGAGTTCTCCAGTAAATGCATTGGCTTGTATTGAGAAACAAATAAGGCGTAGGGAAGGAGATGCCAATATGCCTGCATCAGTGAGCGTGGTTCAGTGCATTCAACTACGGATCTCATGCAACGAAATGATCTGTCTCAAACTACACCAAGAAAAAAAAAAGGCAATGCTTTCATTCACACTTTTCACTTTATGCCGCATGGCAACCCCAAACCTTAGCCTACACCTGGGGGAGGGGGGGGGGAGAAAGAAAAAAAGAAAGTAAAAGATTGTGTTCTGATCATGGTGCACCCACGGTACTAGCCAGGTTTTTGGTGCTATGGTGTATGGACTTCCAAACATCAATACACTGCAGATACACTTTATAAATGAATATATAAAAAAGTAAGCCCCTTCAGCATTTTGAAACTTCATGCAGCGGGCCTGCTGCATGGAGGAAAGGAAAGCTTAGGACGGGCCCGTGACGTCGTGTTTGGTGAAGCCGCTATGCTATTCTTGCAGGTCCCCCCTTTTTGCTAATTTTTTGCACGCACATGCTACTCTTTCCACAATCTCTTTTGCCACTGCTGTCTGTTTTGTCTCCTTCGGCTGACCACTGGGTACTGGCTGGGGGCTCAGAGACGTAGTGCCTTGATGGGTCAGCCTGCAGTGCTGTTGCTATGATGCAGTTGCCAGTGGCCTCCAATGTGCATAAAAAACCATGCGACTTTTTCCACACAACTACCAATTCTCTCCTACTTTCCTGCGTAGCCTGCTGTGAAGACAAACTTTTGAAATAAGCACGTTTTTTTTGAGTGGCATTCGGTTCAGGTAAGGGTAAAAAAAATGCTTCAAAGGTAGGTTTCACGAGTGGTTCGATTTGCACATAGTTTGTGTATTTTTGTGAATCCCACAACATACGTTGTAAGTGGTTATGCACTATTGAAAAAAAACTTAGCTGTACAGGTTATAGAGCTGTGACCCGAGAAAGCAGGGAATTTTCAGGAGGACATCTAGACACACCAGAGGAATTAAATACGTACAGAAAAGGGCCCCCCTATGCCCTATCCCAGCCAGAGTGGCCGTTTTTAGATGGAGACGAAAAGCAAAAAACGGCTGTGTGTCAAAATGTCCGCACACATAAAAGATCCTTAGGTGGTCAAAAATTAAATTTATTATTGATTTGGGGTAACGCGCCGACGCAACGAGGGATGAGGCGCGCCGAGGGGCCCGGGAAAATTTGACCCCTGGGGATCAACGGGCCCAAATTTAAAAACGGGGGTTTTTTTTTGTATAGAAAAACGGGCCGCGGGGGAAACAACCCGCGTGGCTCCCGGGCCCGTTACCAGAGACCCGGGAAAAACCCCCCCCCGGGGGGAAAAAACCCTCCCCTGGGCTTCAGTGATGAAAACCCAACCCCCGGGGACCGGGCCTGGGAGGCAAAAAGTACTTATCCCCCTGACAATCCTTACAAAAAAAATTAAAATATCTGTAGACCTAAAACCACTTTTCATAAACTTTTTTTTTAAAAAAAAATCATAAATAAAAACAAGCTTTTTTTCCCGAAACAAAACCTCCCCTACCCTAACCCCAAATTTCCCCCCTTTAAAACCCCCTTTTTAAAAATTTTTCCCCCGGGGGGGGTTTTTTGGGTTAAATTTTTCCCCTTTTTTTCCCAAAAAGGGAAAATTTTTTTTTTTCCCCAAAAAAACCCCCTTTAAACCCAAAACACCCTTTTTTTTTGAGCGCAAAATCAACCCCTTCCGGGGGAAACCCGGGAAAGCGCCCAAAACCTTTTAAAAAAACCTTTGCTGGGGGGCGCCTTTTTCCCCTTTAATCCAAAAAAAATTTTTTAAAAACGGAAAAAATTTGGCCAAGGGCCCTTTTTTTTATGGGCCTAAAAAATTTGTGGGGTTCAAACCCCACCAACCAAACGCGGTAGTGGAAGGCTCCGGAAAATTTCACCACCTGGGGATCTTTCGTGCGCCGAAATCTGTACACAGGGGGCTTTTTGCTTTTCCCCTCCATCGAAAAGGGGCCCCCCGGGGTTGGAATCGAACCCGGCCTCGTCTCAGAGCGAAGCCTTCCCACTCCCAAAACCCGGCGGGAAAATTAATCCCAAGCCTCCCCCTGCTACAGCATACCTATAGCCCCATGTGGCTTCAGTGCCTGAAACCCCACAACAATCAATTTGCCGTCTGTGTACCTGGCTCTAGGCAGAGACTAAGTAAGTACTGAAAAAATGATCCCCCCCCTAACGACAAGTTTAAAAAATTTTGTATGATTAGAGCCTGAAAAACGCATGTTTTAAATGAATACCTTTTTTACTGAATTACAATTTTCACGTAACTTGCTCTTTAAAACCCTAATGCATATTTAACCTTGACAAAAACCTTTTCCATCACCCTTCACTCTCACTGCATCGTTCCATCATGCTACCTTTATTTGACAGCATTAATGTCCTGGTCTTGATTTGGGTTTTTAATATTGTATTAATGGCTTTTTACAAGGTTTAGGGTTTCTCCCCTTTTCCCTTTTTTTTCTGCCCTGCACACCAATTTCAAACTAAAAGCTACATTCTCATTAAATGCAGCAAAGCAAAATATTCACCTTTTCACAGGCAGAAACGAAGCAAGCTGCACAGAACTAGCTCAACTGCTCCTGCCTGAGGGGAGCGGGGCTTTATAACCCTCAACTCGTGGACAAATTTCTGTGCAATGCAGTAACAACTACAAGCCGAAACACTTTTTGCTGCGCAGCTGGACGCAGTCCAAAAAAAATATTTTGGTGGGCATAATCTAAGCAATTTAAAAACAGTGCTTATTGCCTTCAATAGATATTGCCAATAAAGTGATAGAGGTTGTAAAACAAGCATTAAATGTAGATTTTTTGGGTTTTTTTTGGGCCGGGTTTTCCACTGGCATCGCATAGGTTCTGGTCAGGAGAAAAAAAAAAACGGTGTTCTTTTTGACAGCAGCTTTCTTCCCATACAGCAGTCGAAACTTTCTTCACCCCACTGAATTTACTTGAGAAAAAAAAGCGTCAAAACAAACGAAGCGAGTGGCCTGCAAAAAGTGGGGGCCCAAGTGACACTGACGCAACTGGGACTCTCCATCATTTCCGCATTTCATTCGGTTAGCCGAATGAGCCTGGCGTAAGTGGCGTAAGTGAGCCAACGGTCGCATGTCTCAAGACGAAGGTCTTAAATGGTAAAACGGCTTCGTTTGGCAACTGGAAGACCACTTGAAGTTGTGTAATGACAAGAGTGCAGCGGTATGACAGTTTCACCTTCAACGCACTCAACACAATCCAAATGAATTTTACTTCGTGCCTAGTGGGTGCGTGCTGCTCTTTCGTTAACCATGCCTGTACTATTCAAGCACGTTGCATGTCTGTGGCGCCCAGTTTCAGCCCCAGAAGATTTAAACATATGAGAATGCCTTCGAAACTACATATAATTCAAGTTAATTCATTGATGGTACAGAGCTGGACGCTACCATCCTACAGTAAATGTTTAAATTTGCTCCGAGTTCTCCAGTAAAAGCATTGGCTTGTATTGAGAACAAATGGGGTGTAGGGAAGGAGATGCCAATATGCCTGCATCAGTGAGCGTGGTTCAGTGCATTCAACTACGATCTCATGCAAGGAAATGATCTGTAGCAAATGCTATCTGTCACGCCAGAACTGAACTCAAAACAATTTATCAGTCAATACACTGGCGCAGTAACACAAAGAAGTTTGCTCTCCCCTGTAGCCTCCTTTCCATTGGCACAGAAAGTTGTCCCCTAGTACTGTAGTCTGCACAAAGGATCTAGACACTGTACTGCACAGGCTAGGACTTTGGTGGCAATGACTCTGGCACATAACTAGTAGGAAACTGTTTTAATGGCCCCCTAAGAAATACCAGGGGACCACAGGGGCAATTACATGATTATGAATATGGTCGTGAACTTCGCGGAGTGCCTTTTTGCGAACATGCGGCTTTGAAGTAACCTTCGGCATGTTTTGAAATCTACCGCAAACGTGCGCGGCACCGCTGACATGCCAGCTAAATGGCTAAAAAAAATTGTAAAAATTTACAGAATGAGAACACTGATGGGCATTTCAGAAACGAGCACAGGCAACTGCCCACTTCTAATCCATGCCACGCACACACTAGTCTTCAAAACGTGCAATGGCAGATGTAGAAAGGCTACATTTAGACAAAAATACAAGGCGGTTAAGGACACCAGTAGGGCAGCATGCGTGCTCCTCCGATCGCTCTACGCCTGACAACGAATTAATTAAAAAGTGCGTTTATGTCAGAGCGCGAAATTTTTCGCGTACTGGTCTTTCGAGCTGAAAACTTGTGACGTCTACGATGCTAAGTCGAACGTGAGCGCATAATTGCTGTCATATGACGGGATGCCGCCTTCAGAGAACGAAAACCAATTACACAGAAAAATGCACTGTGAGAAAATTCAAAAACGTATTTCAAAAATAACGGCACAACTGACACTGACAAAAAGGCTCTGCTGTGGACTTCAAAATACCAAGAAATGTGCACACTCGTTTCTTATCACCTCGCCTAAGCCAAACACAGATCAACAAAGAACTAATACCACACAACGACACAACATTTTACCACTACGCACGTACTTTCTTGAACGGCAGTCCTTTCCAGGGCTCACGGGCGGCGGCGTCCATCCCACAGAGCACGGGAACAGAATGAAAGCCGTACGTTTCCTTCTCCGAACTTTCCCAGCCCTCACGGCCCACGGGACTGGGTTATAAAGATAATATGACTGATATGACTGTATAGTTGGTATAGTTTCAAAATCTTGGGATAACGGTACAACAACGAACAAAAAAAAAGCAAGCCAATGTTGCCAACTGGTTACAGCAAAGTGTAGAACTGTTTTAGCTTTATATAACGCGTTTTTGTTTCGACAAATTGTTAAATGATAAATTTTTTCCTTTCTGGACACAATTTGCCATATTGTTTTGAATGTGTCATAACACTAAGCTGCATAGCAACCAAGTTGCATAGCAACGAGGGCTAGTACCAGCTGGAACTAAAAATTAAGTTCTTAATACATAACTATAGTTATTTCAACTGTATAATTGCTTGAAATAAACCGCAATAATAAATTTTGACAAAATCAAAACCATACATTTATTTTATTAGTTTTGTTACAATGGCAGCTGGTGGCTTCTTTTTGAGGAGCCGTAGCCGCGTAGCCGGCCATGCTGGCCGTGGACGCCATGGAGGAAGAAAAAAACTTTTCTTTCCTCCATGGTAGACGCGGAAGAATGGGAAGAATGGTCGTCGATAGCAGTAGGATTTCTTTCTTTGTGGTAGTGCCTCTAGTGTGACAGTTCATTAAGAGTGAATATTTGCTGCTAACTACTGCAGCTAATCCTCATTATATTTGCGTGCGTGCGCCTCGTTACTGGGGCCGTCAAAATGCACAAAAATGACGCCCGAAGACGCTGCTATGTGGTGTTCAAAACGCGGATTTTGTGGTGCGTGCTGGCGGTGTGATGCTTTACCTGTGGTCCGGCCAAGTTGTAGCAGAAGTGTGCGCTTGAAAAAGTCCTCTGAAGTAGTCGAGCAATCTGCCACCGAGTCGCTGCAATGGGCGGTCATCATTTTCCAGGTGGGTAAGTTTATTTGGGTGTCGTTTACAGGCAACATTTTGCGGCGTGTATTGCTTCACTCGCACAACTGTGAGGAAATATACATCAAAAATTAAAGACGAAATCGACGTGAAGTGTGTAAAGGGCCGTCCAGGCAAGAGGGAGACCAGCTGATTAGACGTCATCTGCAGTTCTGGGACTTGGTGTATAGGTTCCGCCCGTGCTGCATTTTCTGGTGGCAGTGTTTAGCGTTCTGTCTGGGAGGAATGCGCTAGGCACTACCAAAAATAAAACGTTTGTGTTGCTGATTGAGTAGGCGACAGAACGAAAGGCCACCACTGCGGGTTTCCCTTTTTTTTTCGTCTTGCGTCCTCTACTCTGGCCCTTACCAGGTACTACATTTAACTGCTTAGCTTCAGTTACACCTGTTGAAAACAAACTGACTTAGCAAGCAGCATTTTCTGCCACGAAGATCGAGTGACAAGGAAGGTTTCCGTCTGCAGTAATACCAGTATCGTTTTAATTCATGTAGAATGCAGCCACATGTTTATCACAACTAGCACGGCGTGATTATAATAGTAGGGCTGTGCCTAGAGCCTCGTAATCATGCTCCGCCACTTTGGCGGCCCAATTGCATGTTAGCAGTTACAGCGGCCAATGTGCATAATTTTTACTGCGGCGTGCACTGTTGCGGCACACTCAGCGTTGTGCTGTGTGGTCCTCATTTTGAATCGGTGCACTTACAGTGACAACGGCCAGTAAGAAAATGAGTGCTGACTGTTGTGCGGTTTTAAAAAGTGTTGCAAGGTTGACTCTGTAGTTATATGCCTCCTGTGGATGCAGTTGGTGTTCGGTGATTTGTCGATTTTTGTATTTCAAATGAATGGGCAAAATAATCATGTCAGGAAACTGTTAACAGTGCAGTGATATATAAACAGTGAACCCTTCTCTGCCAATATAAAATTGTGGCCCTCGCAGATTGCTGTGCCTCTATTTTACTTTGCTACCTGAAAAATTACCTTTTGAGGAGCTGTGATGCTGCCATGTATTTTGGTTAATAGTGTCAACTGGGTGCATTAACAGCTGTCGTTACACCGAATGCACAGGCTGTAGTACACACATTTGGTACATTGATTTCAGGTGAGCATGGCAGTTGCAGAATGAACTCGAAAGTGCCTTTCCCACGTTGTATTTGCTTTCATCTTTTGTCTGGTCTCCATACAAGCTATATGTTTTCTTTCCTGCTCGTGAAGTAAAATGTAGAACTTCATATATCTGGATGTCAAAATGCCATCTTATGACAGCTGTTGTTCTGGAACAAGCTAGCAGTAAATGGTTGGCTGTGCAGTGACAGCTGATGCACTATTCTCTGATTGTTGCTCCTGTAGGTCCTTTTGCTTTAAAAAGCAGGAGCGTTAGAAGATTCTGTTCACCTCGTTAAAGGTTATAAAGAAACAAGCAATATTCAATTCGGTCCTTACTTCCGCAGCGGGCACTTCATTCTGCACTTCCTTGTCATCACTGAGAGTGACTTGCTTCGCACTTCTGACTTGAGGAATGATGGCCTTAATCGTTAGTGCACCACTCTCCACTGCACTCGCATCCACATTGACGTAATCCACAGACAATACTGTGGTGATGCTGTCGGGCTGAGCCGCCACTGATGAGTGCTGGCCACCCGCCTCTACTGCAGTGTTAGGCCACAAGCGAAGAATAAACGGGGACCCCAGTTTGGGTTTATGGTGCTGTAGCGTTTGGATGTGTCCCTCCTCATTCCTTCGCAGTCGCGACAATACATTTTCTATAATGTCTGTCATAGAGGCAGCGATGCAATCTTTGGGAGCAGGCTGGTCATCATTACCTAGTGGGAGAATCTTTAAAAACGGCAGACTGCTCTCAAACTTCAGTCAGTTCCTGGCAGTCACAAAACAGGCTCCTCACTGCCAGTCAGAGCACTTAGGGCATTATAAGCAGACTGTGGTAGTTGAGTGGTACCTGTGTAACTCTCTTCAGATGAACGGTTTTTCCTGCATGGAACCTTGCTATTGTATATTTTTTCAAGTGGGAAAGTGATGAGGAGTTTGGGTGCTGCGCTGTGAGTATTTGGACAAATTTAGTGACTGGTATTGCCTGCATTGACTACACTGAAAAGTTTTCATTGCCCGTGCAATCGCCAAAGGCTGCACGTTACTGAATGGTAGCACAAAAAGATAGATTTTGGCTTCTGTCCACTGGAGGAAACGTTATTTACTTAACTGTGTTAAAAGAGAAAGATACATAAATGATGTGTCAAATTGCATAAAACAGGTACACAAGAAACAGAAAGGCCAAAAAGGCATAAAAAATTGCGTTGTCATCATTTATTTCGTGGGAAATAAGGCTCCACTTGTGTCTCAAAATGGTTCTTGCTTCAAAAGAATTGCATATCAAAGAAGGCTCATTTGAGTCCCATGCACCTAATTTTTCCACAAAAGTTTTAAATGTCGCATATACTGTTCACATCTTTCAGAATCAGAATTAAATTTCCAGCGGGTGTGTTGGGGGCCACCCAGACAAAAAGCGGCTCAGTAACCACTTGAGGGGACCTGGGGGCCCGTACAAAGCAGCAGGGCTTCACAAATACACAGCAAAGGGGTAAATTCCTAAAATACAGACTGGAGATTCTAAAGCGTATGTAACAGAAATAGGCACACCATTGTTTCTTAAAAAGACTTCTTCATACAACAGTATATGACCTTGTAATAGTGATATTCGAAGTTTATATAGCAACTCTTTTTGACAAACAAGAAAACGACATTTTGGCAAACTCACGCATCAAAACAAACATAAACCACACTGAGCATTCCGGAACATTTCTGTCAATGGTTTAAAAAGTATTCGTGCACTTGACGCGGAGAGAGTGCATTGATGTTTCTTTTCCCGTCTTCCAACATGTTGAGTGGAGAAGGCAAACGGTATGCTAGTAATTAAAAATTGTAGTTAGCCCGGTGGTGAGGAATAAGCCACTTGTCAGAGCTGCGGGTGTGAGAGTCAGTGTGTTGTACTGTTATTTGCGAAAATGTTCTGATAAAATGCTGTAGTTTGTGATTAAATAACCAAGAATGACACAGTCAAAAATCGCACAAGTTTGTCGCACTATTAATTACTATAATTCTATATTTAAGAAAGAATCTTGTGTTGTGTGCAAGTTCGGTAGGTTTGCGATGCAACGATCTGCTCTTTTCTGTGGGCGATAAATTGTATGCATATTTTCTAGTGTACTTGTACCCAGACCAGACTGCAATAATTCAAGTGTGACACAAATAATGTGCGATAAATCTCTAGCTTTGCTTTCTCAGGCATAAAATGACAACACCGTGGTAAAGCACCCACAGTTGATGACAGAGATTTAGTCAATGATTCAATGTGATGTTGCCAAGACATATCAGACCTTAATAAGATCCTTGCAGGAGCCAAACCTTAATTAAGAGTCTTCGAGAAGCCAAGTCATATGAACATGGTGGAAAAAAACATGCATCAAAAGGAACCTGAGAGTGTGCTTCCATAAAAATTATGCTTGTTTTTCTCGTCATTTTCAGGAAAAAAGGTGGAACTCGGCGAGTACCAAGAAAGAAAAACGCCCTGAAGTCTGCAGAAGACTCATCACAAACCTAAACCCACTTACGGGCATTTGGTTAGTTGCTCCAGTTCTTAGGTTCAGAAGCAGTCAACGTGCAAGTTCCCGCAATCCAAGTGGGGGGTCATTGCACCCAACCATATGCCGGGCCAATCTTAGAGCAGTAGGTAACTATGGTGGTGTGGCACAGTCAGCGCGGCCACTGTAATAGCTCAGCTTATTTCAGCACACTGCAGCAATATATCTTGGTGTGCTCTCACTTCAAACTCATTGGTCATGTGTACTCTGCGTAAAGTGCTCACAATCTGAGGGATATGCACCAAACTTTCATAATGGGAATGGGCTTCAACTTTCCGGAGCTCTCAGAAGTGACCAACTGAATGCCCCATCAATATTACAATTAGGCACTCCAAGAAATTGAGAGTGAAATAAACGAGAGATTTAACAAATATATCAGTGCTCATGTGATTTCTTTTGGTAGCACTCCTGCTGTTGTGGGTGACGTTACCGCAGGTCGAAGGAGCAGTTACCACTTTGTTTGACCCTTTAAGCCCAGAATGTAAAATGCATTATCTCAGCATGAAAGTGCTTTATTTCTCATAGAAATTAGCTTGATTTGAGTCCTATTAACAACTCTAACCTGATCACCATATAGTAAACGCCTAATTCACAAAGTGCAGTTAATGTAAGCCAACAACTTGAGTCTGCGGTGATTTCCTGGCACTGTGACATGCCAATGCACCAATATGTAGAAGCACAGCACAGCTCCCACTGTTGAATATTGTTGATTTCGGACTCTTGTAATAAGCATTTTAATGGCACATAAAATTCTAAGCAGTTTCGCTTTGTTCCCTCTCACAATTAACCAAAATTGTTTTTTTTTGTCTACAGCTGCGGTGTAGATGCAATACAAAGTGGGTGTTGTAGCCTATAGTGCACACAGTTAATGCATGAAATAATTGTAATATACTTGATCTAAGTAATTTTTCATCACTGCTTTAATAGGCGACAACGTGAGTTTGCATTGGAGGGTTTTTTCATTGAGACCATGCGCTCCGTTAACTTGTTGAGATGTGGCATAGGGTTTATGAAATAAAAACCATATTTGTGGACTATGAGTAATGCCTTCTGATATTTTCCATGCAACTTTGGTTCATTTTTACTCATTTTTATATTTGCGAAGATATAGGTTTGTGCCATCCACACTTTTGGAATAAGGCAAGTATCTTGTGCTTAATTATGCTGGGGCAGCAGCCAGGTATTACATTACGCTTACAGCTTTTGTAGTCCTCAAAACTTTTCCAGAAATTGAAGAGGATTTGAGTTTGATTCGAAACTGCCTGCACACTTATATGCTTCCATGCAGAGGTTGTGCTCATGGCTAAGTGAACTCGCTTATTTAATGTTAGGACAGGTCAGCGACATGCAGTTAGTATTAGAAATGTATGCGTTGTCACAATTAATTAAACGTCTAAAATAGGTTATTGATCGGTACGTTCGTGCTGTACGAGAAACATCTTAGGTACGTTGGTAAATATATCTAAATATCATCCAAAATGGAAGCACCAGCAACGTATTCCTAACATCCCAAATTTTTGATCAAAACTTGTACGTACCTGGGATGTCCACTAGATATTTTGCTGGCACATAGACATTTAGACTTTTGTGGGACGTCTAGGAGATGTCAGTGGTTGCTGGGGTGCGTATGGAGCTCTTGGCCTAATAAGTTGTACCTGCGGTTATTGTGAATGCATTATGGTCATTATCAAAACGTGTTTAATCTGCTGTGGTGATATCTAGGAAAACCCTGGACCTCTCTCGGCTGAGCAGGAACAGAAAACGTTTGAGGGTATGATGCAGATACCATCATTGGTACAAACGCTGGCAGACATTCTTAACGAAATTCGTTCGCTTCAGTCCGACCAGCAGGCCATTGAATCAAAAGTGACTGGAGAACTGGCTGCCAAGGTGGAACGCGCAGAAATCTGCGCCTCGTCTGTACCGTCCTTAAAAGAGGCATTTGAAAATTTTCCCACAAACCTTTCATCCCTGGCGGCATTGCACCATAGCCAAGATGATTTAGATAAATGATCGCGCCGGAACAACTTGCTAATTTATGGCCTTCTGGACACTGTAAACGCATCTTGGGCAGAATCGGAAGAAAAAGTTGTTTCCTTTTTTTCGATAAACTAGTTATCTCGGTCAGTCCAACATCAATTCAAAGAGCGCACCGATTGGGGAAGTACCAAGCGCAATCAACACGGCCACTGATTGTGAAATTCTTGTCGTTCAAAGATAAACAGCGAGTGCGTGCGGCTGCTTCAAAGCTAAGGGAGACGGATGTATTCTATTAGCCAAGATTATTCAAAAACTGTCACGATTTCTCGCAAGAAATTGGCTCAGTTTGCCGGTGACCGCGGTGGTTCTTTTAAATTAAACTTTACTAAGCTAACTGTGGGACATGAAGTGTTTATCTATGACAGTAAATGATTCAGTAATCCGGGCGGGCCTACAGCCATCACGGAATGCTCCCAAAAAGTGATTCCGCCAAGTGAACGACTTCAAGCTTATTGTCATCAATTGCCGTAGTACTAAAAACAAAAAAGAGCAGTTTGATTTGCTGTTAGACTTGGTTACCACTGAAGTAGTGATTGGTGCTGAAACTTGGTTGGACAGCACTATAACTAACAACGAGATATTCCCATCAAATTAGACAGTGTACCGCAATGACCGTAACTTACGCGGCGGTGGTGTCTTCGTCATGGTTCAGAGTAGTCTGAATGGTAGTGGTATTGAGCTTGAACATCAATCATGTTAGACAGCCCGGTGCAATGTCATCCTAGCTAATAGCACTCCCGTAGCCTTTGGGTCGTTTTACATTCACCCTGGTTCCAATACTCCTCAATTTATATTCGAGTTAAATATTATACTACTGTCCTTACATGCAACGTATACCATTCTTGGAGGAGATTTTCGGTTACCCAACATTAAGTGGCTCTTTCACAAGCCAAAAATAACTACTTCGTCCCCTATCCACTCTGAATTTCGTGAAATTATTAATGACATTCCCTGTTCCTATTTGTACAAACTCCCACGAGAATAGCAAGTCAGAAAGTGCGTATCTAGAAGCCATGAGCCAACAATTAAAAACTAACCCAAAAGAAGTATGGAAGTACGTCATATTCAAGCGAACTGCGAAGGATACTATTCCAGATATTCTAGATGGCAATAAATATGCCGGTGACCTCAAAGGAAAGACTGAACAGTTCAATAGCTATTTCGAATCTTTATTCTTACAGTCGCTCCACCAGGCCGGTGGCGTAAAAACTGTTTTGAACTTTCCGCAAATAAGTGATATATCCCTTTGAGAACAAGGATCCCTTTGCGAGCAATACCACTAATACAAAAGGGAATGTGACGTCCGCCCCCGACCCCGATCACATTTCGAATTATCTGTTAAAGAACTGTGCAGCATCACTGTCCCCTTTTCTGGCGATTCTCTTTCAAAAATCTGTTGATTCTGGTGTTTTACAAGGTGACTGTAAAACTGCAAATGTAGTTCCTCAATTCAAAAGCGGAAATGATACACAGACTCGAAACTACAGACCTATTTCACTAACCAGTGTTTCATGCAACGTACTAGAGAATATCATTTACTCTTGCATAATGGCTCATCTCCGAGAAAATAATTTTTTCACTCCATCACACCATGGCTTTAGGAGAAGACTCTGATGCTACACTCAATCGGTTGACTTTTCTCATAATATAGCTCTTTCGGTTAATAATGGGAAACAGCGGGACTGTATTTTTCTCGACTTCCAAAATGCCTTCGGCTCGGTAGCACACAATCTATTACTAGAAAACTGTCAGCACCTAATATTCCTACAGCTTTTTTAAGGTGGATTGAGGCTTACCTCACTGACCAAAAACATTGTCTTGTTCTTTACGAGACGACGTCATCTCATAAAACACTCTTGTTAGGTGTTCCGCAAGGATCTGTACTCGGGCCTCTTTTTTTATATTTATCAATGATATAGGCGAAGGAGTATCCAGCCGTGTCAGATTGTATGCCGATGACTGTTGTCTTTACCATGAAATTAATATTTTTAATGACCGTGTACAACTACAAAGTGACCTTGACAGGACACCACTGTGGTGCAATACGTGGAATATGACTATGAATTTTTCTATATATAATATTGTCCAGTTTTTCTACAAAACGTCATATTTTGGATTTTAAATACTCTCTTTATGGCGAAAGCCTCACGGTTGTATCAAGTTACAAGTATTTACGTGTTTTATTCAAAAATGACTTTTCCTGGAATGACCATATTGATTATATAGCAGCGAAGGCTAGTCGGGTCCTCAACTTCCTAAAGAGACACTTCAAAGCAAGCTCCTCCTAAATTCAAGAAAATTCTTTACTCTTCCAATGGTCGCTATATATTAGAATATGGATGTTACGCATGGGACCCCAATACAAAGACATGTATTGCCGAATTAGAGCGCATCCAAAAGCGAGCAGCACGATTTGGGTCATCAAACTATGATATTATAAAAAGCTCTTCCGACATACGGGACAAATCATGGCCGCTTTTACAGGAAAGGCGGACATACGAGCGTCTGAAACTATTCCAAAAATTTTTTTAGGTGCAACAGGCTTAAGGAAAGAAACCTATGTGCTAGATCCGACCTATAGAATTGCCCCCGTAGACCATTCAATAAAAGTTAGGGAATATAGGTATCGGATCAACCTATATAAACATTCTTTTTTTTCCCAGGGCAGCTCATGAGTGGAATACTCTCAGGAGGAAGTTGCATTCTTGCAGACTTCCTTTGATCAAGATCTTGCAGTATTTTTGTTTATCTACGTGTTACGTGACATATGTGTAACATTCGAGCTTTGGCTAACCATTTGCAACTTTCTTCAACCTCTTATAGTTGTGTTTCTTCCTCTGTCTTTTTTTTTACTGTTATTTAGTTTAAAGTGTTAGCTCTTATTTTAATATGTTCTATTGCTTTTTCATGTTGTACAACCTGTATCAACGTCTTAGTGATGTGTTGCTTAGCCTTTTTATGGTGTTATTTAGGTTTAAAGTGTTCATGTTATCTGTTATTTTTACAGTATGTTTGTTGCTTTTCATGTTGTATTAAAGTACCTGTATCTTTTGTCGTTTTTTTCATTCTACAATAATGCCCAGTTGGGGGCAGTAGGTATCCGAATAAATAAATAAATAGAAATCCGAGAGAACTCCCAAAATATAAGGTTTACCGATGGCTGGCAAACTCCAAATAGGTGGGGCACAGTTCTTTCTTCTCCAGAGCTGGCTAGACGATACAAGCCAATTACCACAAGCTTGTCCAAGGGGATGGCTGGACGCATGTTGGTGTCTTGCCGCCTCATGCACTCGCATGTGTTTACAATGTTGTGAACGTCGAGTGGCAGACATGGATGTTTCCTTGGAAGGCCGAGTCAGGGAGATTTGTAAGTGTGGTGTAATACAACGAAATGCTTATAAGATACGACCACACGTGTCACTCACGGGATCAAAGTCGCATGATTGCCATCTTACGCAGTTGACGCCTCTTGGCCGTTGGCCGGAGCCCTTCATCTAGTTCCTCAGTTTTGGACTATAGATGCAGCTGTTGAATCTGTAGCTGGTAAATGGCTTCATGTTGAAAGGCGAAGGCAGTCCGCAATCTAATTTCACTATCGTCAGACGTATCGTTAAATACCAGTCTGCTAAGAGCAATCATTCGCTCATGGGACAAAATCGTGCGGACGTCACCTAAAACAACATACACCACGAACAGCAAACAATATGCACTGAACAATTAAGGAGACACAAAGCAGTACCATGCTGCATAAGCGTTCTGACAGCAATCGTGCGCCTATGCGGCTCACGTCTTGTGTACGTAACTTAATCCTCCGCCCAAGAACGCAGACACTAGGTGCAACGAACACTGAACACATCTTGATAGGTATAACAGCACCACGTAGAACGCGT
This sequence comes from Haemaphysalis longicornis, assembly GCA_013339765.2. Lineage (NCBI taxonomy): Eukaryota > Metazoa > Arthropoda > Arachnida > Ixodida > Ixodidae > Haemaphysalis > Haemaphysalis longicornis. The sequence continues at coordinate 33,237,202 of CM023452.1, read as the reverse complement.
TCCGACGCTTACAGACACCGTCCTCAATGTGACGCAGTCGCGCGGGCGTCACTTAAAACACACACACACACACACACAACACACAACACACACACACACACACACACGCGCGCGCTACGCACAGTTAACAAAGCACACCGAACAGCTGACGACGGGGGAGGCCGCACCGCGTAGAAGCGTTACGATGCTCCAAGCCATCTTCGTTCATGCGACTGAGCTCGTACTGACGTCACTTATAATATAAACAGAAACAAACACTATAAACAAGCAATACGCAGCAAACAAGACACACTCAACACTTCACGCAAATGAAAACTGTGCAAGCGGTAAAAGTTTGCAGAAGAGATCAGGCATTGCAAAATACACTCGGAAAACGCGGCGACGAACGACGACAAGGTTTTCACAACGCGGGCTCTGGCTCACCTCGGCTTGTTGACGGCTAACCCGACAGTGCTGACGGTTTCTTTTTGCTTTTTTCCTCCTTGATACTAGCTCACGAAAGCGCCAAACAATGGAGAAATGGGCGTGCATAATGAAAGTATTCTGCTTTGTCTTGCAACGTGCGCACATTTAGCGGCAATCTTACCACTGTGTATGTGAAAAGGTGTGCTGTAGTTCCTAGGTGAAGTTAGTGCTCGGTACGCAATTTCCCGAGCTTTGTCCCGGTGAAAAAGAACCGAAAATGTGAAATACAAATTGGCACGCGTGTGTTTCGCTGTCCAACGAAGGAATAAAAGGTGGCAACGCGAACAAATGGTCGGATGAAGCTGGGGACTGAGAGATAAAAGTTAGGAATAGCGTACACCACCTGAAAAAAACGATGTTTTAAAATGAATAATTTCAGGAAAACCGGGACTAATCCGCATATACAGTGGCGGCAGTTAATGATTTCTGCTGCGAGAAAACTACAACTTTTATACTTTCAGGACACGCTCCAATTATTAAATACCGTATATGCCAGCGAGAGAGAACGTCGGCCCCCGGTACAGTATCCCAGCAAGCAACGTTTGCGAAAAGGAGCCCTTTTAGCATTCGTTTGTTCTTTTAAAGTGGTTAAGGCACTGAACAGTGTCAAAAGAAGAAAGTGTGATTAATGTACGCTTGTGAAGACGGGGGTAACGGGGTAAATGACCTTGCTTTTTTGGAGTACCGTGTAGACGCTAAGTTCATAGGTAAGTTGCAGGCGCAAATCGCGCTGTTTTTCATTGAGAAATAAATCCTTCAATGAAGAGTTCATTATCACCGTTGCCAAACATTTTTGGTTTCGTTCCTGCTTCTTTTTCGCGGGCTCTCACTTAAACCTACATGTGACGAAAAATTGGAATATTTGCAAACTTCTTTCTATCCAGGTTTAACTTTTGCGCCAGCAGCAGCGCACCGATACCCGCATGGAGAAACAAAAGTAGCCGAGTACTTTCCTCAGTATTTCCCAAATATTGATTTAAGATGGATAAAACACTTTCTGGAATATCTCTAAACCAATGTTCTGCAGTTTCGATGTCGCACAACTTTAATATGCTGCGACAAGTTGTAATTGACGAATGCAAGACAACTTTTTCTCCAAAGATTTCGTGTGCGACGATAAAACCGCTCTCCCCTAGCAAAAATTGGTGCACTATGTCCGGCTGCTAGTGGACCATCCAAGCTCGAATCAAATCAGCCAGAGCCCTATTTCTGCTCTATTCTCCTTCATTTGGAGTAAATGATGAAGCACGCCGGCAAGTTCTTAAAAATGTGGCAAAACTAGAGCAAACGATTACTTAATAATGAGAGACCTTGTAGAAGAGTACGTTTTTTACAAGCACGAGTTGATACGGTGGGTTCGGAGGCCTGCGTGGCGCGGCACACTTATAAGCAAATTGGTGAGTACACAGATGCGTGCATCGTGCAAAGCTGCGATACATCAGAGGGCTGCAAGGTATCCCTGCATGCTTCGGGTGCTTGGAAATTTGGGCAGAACTGCCGTCGAAAAGGTCCCCAGTAAATAAACCAACTAATGACACGCAACAAAGAAGGAATCACAGCTACCTCATTCCCGAACCGCCGTATCTTACATAAAGAACAAATAAACACGAAAACTTTGCTTTGGAATTCACCACAAAATTTTCCGCATGACTACTTGTACTCCTCAAATGCACAGACAAGGTACACGCGTAAAGTTGCCCCTCTCTTCCAATCGCGCTCGACGCTTTCTGCCGACCTGCTGCCCCCTGTGTGCATGTGAGCCATACCAGCCCATCCAGCAGCCTTGGTTCCCTCCAGGAATTGCTGCTAGGCCTGCAGGATTGACCACCTCTTGTCAATAAAAAATAATACATACCGTGCCGCACACATGCTCCTATTCAACCGCGTGCTCTGGCCCTCTACAGGGTTTTACCCCTTCCCGTGACATGTGCTTAGAATTCCAATGGGGATTGTCTCAATTCTCGCCATTAACTGCGGATGGCCTCACTTCCAAGGTGACTTTTAGAACCGCAGCTGGCCCTGTATTCAACCGCAACGATGCAGAAGAAGACCTCTGCTATTTGCTGTAGTCCCACCTCACCTTTCGCACAAGTGGGATGCAAGCTGCAGCTGTAAAAGGCACCAGACGGCACGTTCTCTTTAAGGAACACTGACGCCAATTTTCGGCGTTGATATTATTGCACAGTTCGCTTCCTTCGCTCAACAGAATACCCTGGCTGAAATATGAGCGGCCTGCGATGCGAAGAACATAGTTCAATTGGATCTCATTTATCGCGCCGACGGAGCATCGCGCGGAGCGGCACTCAGCAAATGGACATCGGCGTGACATCACTCCAGGAGAGGAAAAAGAAGTGACGCGGCAGCGCTCGTCAAAAACCCGTGACGTCACTTCACGCGCGCGGCCGCACGAGCGGCGAGCGGGCGCAATACCCTCTCAAGCGGGCGCCGGTGACGTCCGCACAAAGCGGTGAGGTCAGCCAGGGAGTCTGTCATATGCGCCGTTCGGGATGAAAGCGCGGGAGTTTGAAACAAACGATTTTCAGGACGTTCAATGTAATTAACTATAACGCGCTGAAGTATTTGAAGTGCTGTTTCAGGTTGGCCAGACCATTATAAGCATCGATAAAAGCAATAAAAGTGTAACATAAAATGTTTGCCTCAGTGCGCCTTTAACGTTCGTGTAGGCAGGCGCCTCATCGTCGTTACCTTCCTAACTCCATAGCGTCGTTCGACATCGAATGTCACAGACACGCCGCTCAACCACCTACGAGTACATTGTAAACAATCAACTCCAGCACTTCAATATATTGTTTTGCTAACCATGTGGCAAGCTTCGTGTCATAGACTACTAAAAAGCTTAATCTTGATACAGAAGCAAGAGTAGATGAGAGGCAAGCAGAAGAGCGCTCCAAGGTGTCGTATTTCCATATGGACATGGCCTCTCCTAACGACAAAAAAGGGGGGCATCGAACTATGAGGCAAAAGTGGTTTCTTTGCCGACAAACAAAATAGCTAATGTCTGTCCTAAGGTCAAGCAAAATTCCCTGGGCAAGGCTAGAGTCAAATATGACTCCACTGTTACGTATTACCGCCAGAGTCTCTGATGAATATACGGAAAATGTGGTGTACAAGATTACCTTTCGGTGCGGTCACGTGCACATTGAACAAATCGGAAGGTGCCTCCAAAAAAGACTAGGGGACCATGCAGCGATCTTGAAATTACGCTCGTTCATTGGAGACTTTTAGAATAACGTACGCAGCCGTACGAAACAGTTAGCGAACGTAATTGTTTTCGTCGTTCCCACTGCGCATGCGCACTACGTTAAGCTGTTTCTGCATTTTGCGGACGGGTGAATAGCGGACGGTATTTCAGCAAAATACCGTGCGTAAGTGAGGCCGCTTGCGGTTCCAACATGTCGGCATGTACTGCGACTACCATCCACGGTTCCGCTCTTCTGTGGACAGTGATTCGTTTCCGAAGGATCTAGTTTTTCGTTTCTGTGTTTTTAAATACGTCGAGTGGTTAGCACGTCGCGCTCGCGCTGCTCTGTTTTGCCGTAACATCGCCGACTGTCCGATGGTACGGTGTTACACACACACACACGACCGACGTGTGTGTGTGTGTGTCTGTGTGTGTGTGTGTGTGTGTGTGTGCGCGTGTGTGTGTGTGTGTGTGTGTGTGTGTGTGTGTGTGTGTGTTTGTGTGTGTGTGTGTGTGTGTGTGTGTGTGTGTGTGTGTGTGTGTGTGTGTGTGTGTGTGTGTTGTGTGTGTGTGTGTGTGTGTGTGTGTGCGTGTGTGTGTGTGTGTGTGTGTTGTGGACGCGTTCGCCTTGCGATGAAATTCGACGTTGTGCTTTCGCGGGTGTATAGTGCTTCCCATGCTCTGGATTATCTTCCTCGAGCGACTCAAGACTCAACCTCGCATCGGGTATTTGCAGCGTGCGTGGTTAAAAGAGTTCTCGGCTTGCGCGCCAAATTTCAGTAACTTGCTGTTCGTCCCGCAAACCACACGCTAGGTGAGTGCCGAATTTACGACGGGCAGGAGGAGCAACCGATTCCCTGTCAATCGTGGTGCAGACTTGCAACGCATGTTGTGACGTTGTGTTCGTTCGAAACGCATCTCTGGATTGTTTTGAAGTTGAATAAAATGTATGCGCCAAACCGGGCATTCGGTTCAGGGCGTTTTCTGCGATTGCAGCAAAGAAGTCCACGGGTCTTCAACTTTTTTTATGGAACGTACTCAGGTAAGAGAATATTCATGTCGTGTTATGGCCGTGTTGCATTCAATACTAACGGGAAAGCGTTCGTCACACTTGTTGGGATTGTCGTAAAATGTCCAACCCTCCGGCACTCCACTGGCAGATCAGCCGGCGATTCTTTTCGCAAAACAGTCGACAGATGGCGCCGAAGCATTAACGTGTCGCTACGCAAAACAGATGAGACACTCTACTAAAACTCGTCTCGGGTGTTTACGTAGCTTAAAGCAAAAATTTAGCGTTTACCGTAGGCAAAGGCAAAAACGTCTACTAAAACTGCCAAATATTTTAGCTACGCATTGCTGATGGTGTGGGTGTGCACCAACTCCCTTTGAAGACAGTTTTTTTGCGCATCATTCTCAGACTTTATGGGATATTGTTTTAGATGCCGGGGGGGTTTTACATTTTTTTCTGTATCTTTCGAAAGAAACTGTGTAGGAGAAACTTTTTTCAGCAAAATTATGTCCAATAACTCCGCATTACAATAGAGTAAAAAACAAACATTGACAATTTGGACGAAATTTTTCATTTTAATTTGGCCTGACAATTTGGAAATTTTTTTTCATTTTGATTTGGCCTGACCCCTGAAAGAAACAATACTATTTTTTAACTGTAATCGAACCTGTTGAGTGGGATGTACAGACCTTTTTCGTAGAATAACTCCATACCCGAAGAAAATCTTTCAAGATCGTCTCCCCACCTTTCCGCATCATGAGAAGAAATCCTCCACGTACGGCCAGAGGCAAACTCAACGTTTCAGAAAGAGGCAGGAAAATAAACTTACTCTGGTTGTAGTGGGAAAACCAGTCGATCAATCAGATCGTAAAGTTTTGGGCTTTCGCATTTAGTTCATATCACTAGCGCTTAGGCGGGCCTGAAATTTTAAATTGCTTCTTTTCTCATAAGAGTAAATGTCTTGGCGTAAGGGAATGTTGTGTACAGCTAATAATGTAATTTTCTTCCTTCGACCTTTTTCGTACCAAATAGTATTCGCCGGTACTTCAGTCCGTCTTAAATAATGTGATCAAGTGTTAGCTATTGCACAAAATACCTGTTTGGGAGGTTGGCTGTTACCATCCAAGTACGCGTTTTTACCAAAAAAAAGGGGGGGGGGGGGGGCTTCGGGCGCAGTTCTAGTAATTTATAGTATTGAGATAAAATATTCCTTTCAATTTACTGCTTAGTTCTTAACAACACGGTCACCTGGTTGTTTTGAATCAAAGTCCTCCTAACAAGTGGATGCCTATCATACATTAACAACGCAAATACTATACTTTCTTAGGCAAAAAAACCTCCCAGCTAAACTATGTTTGGTTTTTAAAAACAAAATAATTCAAAACGTACTTAAAGATACACGTGAACTTAAGTGTAAACCTTTCGACTGTAAGTTTTGTAACGATATTATATTTGTAAAACTATTTCTGTTATCTATATAAAACAGGGTGAGATCCTTTAAGTGTAAATCAGCTCATATTAAAGGCTTGTTTGGGCTAGCCCATTTCAACTATTTCAACCCCTTGATCATTCATTTGTATTATAAATGGGTGCGCAACATTGTGAAGATATTGTCTGGTAAGTTATCAGTGGGCCTCTAAATGTTTATATTCTGCACTGTTCAGACATCTACGATTTCATTGCTTAGCTACATTCTAACCGATCACTGAGGTTTTTGTGGGGAATTACGAAAGCATTATTTTTCGATTTTGTCGGCATGCCAAATATAACCGTTCGATTGTATTCAAAACTGCCGACGCACGAACACAACATAAGTCCGATGGCTGGAAGGATAAAAAACTGGTCAACAAATGCTCAAAATGACGGCACATTTCTCAATCAAGCTCTTTTAAACAGATTAACTGATTTATTCGAAAGGCAAACTAAGAAATATTGTGATACTGCTAGGCTATTACCAGTCATGGTATAAGGAGCCTATCCCTCGGTCGTAACAAGAACTGAACACTGCTCACGCATCTACAATGCCATTGCTGAGCTACATGCTAAACGATCTCTAATGATTTATGTGGGTTATTACGAAACGAATGTTGGACGAAGATACTGCCTTTGTAGCATACCAAAAATAACCGTTCCATTGTATTTAAAATTGCCGAAGCACTGAGCGCATGAGGCGTACCGATGGAAGGATAATACACCTGCTCAACAAAGTCTCACAATTACAATACATTTCTCAAACAAGCTCCTTTAAGCATAATACCTGATTTATTTGATATGCAACTAGGTAATTTGTTGATACTAGTAGGCAAATCGGGAAAATATGGCACTCATTGATATTACAACCACCTTTCATCAGAGTATGAAACGTCCACGGATTCTCTGGCCAGTACAGTACAGCCATTTGGCTGAGTAAAGGTAAACAGCATTAATTGGCTGGGACCTTTGAATTTCAAAAGGAATTTTGATCTATGTCTAAGTTGCACAGGAAAAAACAATTATTCATTGGAACTCCACAAGGACTAATTACGTGACTAACAATGCACTTGGCCACTTATATCGTATATATTAAAGTAACAAGCCTCTTGACCAGTTAAACCAAAAACTGCGGAAACTTGCACTAAGTCGGGCGAGACTCAAACCATAACGAACATTCAGCAGTTCTTTTTACGTGGGACCACCAACACACATTTGTAGAAGTTTGAAATTGTTTATTTACATGTTCTGTAGAGGCTTTCGCTGGGCTAGAAGTTATCGTCGCATGCACCGATATGTTTTCCACGTCCCAAACCCATACAAGCATGCTAGCGAGGGAAACAGCTGCGGCCAGCGGTTGCGCGTACGTGCACCCGGGATACCAGGTGTTCATGAAGTCGCGTCGAGGTTCCGTGCAGGAGACATAGCGCTAGCTTCGACGCTATTTGTGTCTTGGCGACACAAGGCGCCCCTAGGGGTTTTCGCCAGTCTTTTTTGCTTTTAGCTAAAGCCACTGCGCGTTCCGGGAAGCTGTGTTCGCCGCGAGGCACTAGCTTACGAACTCACAAGAATTTTTTTGGGTATTCTTAACACGTTACGCGTTACTACCCACACATTACGGCCAGCTACAGAAGCTCCGGTGTTTTAAAAAGGAAAAAAACGTCACAAAGGGAACTGTGATTGTAATAAGAACACATGCACTCATGAGACATGAGCCGCCGCTACCCCTTGTCTCTGCAATGCATAAAATAAAGGCACCGCCTCATATCCGAAACTTGTTTTAAAAATTTCACCCCTGTGATGTAAGGTAACTACACTTCGCACCGGCTGCATCAACAACAACTGTGAAACATCGCGGCCAAAGCCGTGAAGCATACCGTATTTGCTCCGCAGATACGCATGCACGGCATCTTCACGGGTCCTTTTATGCCGCTACGTGTTTGTCTCTGGGCAGAGTGCGGTCTTTTCAAGTTAGGCAAACTCAGTTTACTTACCTATTTGACAAAGATTACAGACATTTCACAGTTTATTTTTCTTCAATTTTTGCTGACCGAAGAATCTGCAGATAACCCGAACACGAGTGCACGTACTGATATACTGTCACCGCTTCCTTAATTGAGTGCGCTGTTCTAAGATGTGGGGAGTCCACTCAAGCGAGCAAACGACCCTACCGATTCTACAGGGCACAGGTGATGAAGGGGGTGTGTGCGGCTTTCGCCGACCAGAGCGGCAAGAGTGAGTCAGAGCCCTGAACGAAAGCAACACAAAGACTTATATTTAGATAGGCAAAATACTGTACAAGCACTAGGACATGTACCGTAACCGAGAGGTCTCCTAGAAGGAATACAAACGCTAGTAACAGTTCAAAATTAGACAAACTGATACAATCAGGAGCGTTGACAAATATATATTACGAAGTGGAGCAGTTAACTACAAAGGCGACGAACAGTTCTATGCATATGAGAGACACAGTACCACAATATTCACACACCGGGCCGGATGATGCACTGCTGCCGAAGGCTATTCGGCTACTTGTGAAGCGTGGCTTCTTCGTAGGCCAGCGCGTCCAAGACGATCACGCTGATTCGAGGCCCGGGAGTACGATGGAGTTCTCCAGGGCGCGGGTCGCCGATGGTGTAGTGCACAAACTGGCAGGTGCCGTTGTCACATCACGACGTCCAAACGTAGCTGAATAACTTCGCCGCCGATTCTCTTTTTATAGCTGCACCGGAGTGGAGAGAGAGAGCACCGCACACAACGCGCCCGTCGCCGTCGAGCGAGCAACTTCCGCCTTTCTCCCTTCTGGAATCACCGGCGCGCCTTAGCACAGGCAAAAAGCTTCGCTCACCTCCTCGAAATGACTCGACACTTTGACGAAGCCGGAGCGGCGCAGGTTTTGTTGTTATTTTTCGCCTGCGAGCCGGCGAGTAAGCGGAGCCCTAGACGCCTCGTGCGAGAAATTTCCAGGGTTTTCCCCGGGGGGAATAAAATTTCCATTGCACGATCCAACAACTGGGTAACCAGAATTAGGTGTTGTTCAATATTATGAATATTACGAATATTATGGAGTTTTCTTCCTCGCATGCAATTTGAGGAATTAGCAAAGCATTCTCAGCTTTTCCAACTTCAGTGAGTTGGAACAAGTCACCTTCATGCATGACTGCAAGTTCCTGCATTACTTCGACGGTTTGAGCTGATCGGGCTCCGCGAGCTTCCGGTAAGGACTCGCCCTTCATAAGCTCTGGAACTAAGATATACTCAAACTATGGCGGCTCTATCCTTTTTTTTCTGTGCTTAACCTGATGTTTTTTGTCTTCCATTTGTACGGAAGGAGCCCAGACGTCCTTATATCGGCTGCCGTTGCCTCGCGTTCTTCATATATACTTCTCGTTGGGACGCTGAATGCTATCTTGGTACTGGGTACAATCTGCATGTCCTTGCGCTAGCCCAATCTCCAGCCTTGGATGTTGAAGCCTGGGCTAAAACTACGGCTTGTTTTTTCAGGGAAAAAACCAGAACTGTTTACAGACAAATTGCTCTTGATCGTCCTATCGTTTTCTGATTGAGGTTGGCGGCTCTTCTCTGCGTCGCACGTTGCGTTGTATAGAACGGGTTCTTGTACAACCGTTGTAGAGCAGTTCTGGAGAGGATCACCTGGCCTCACGCCAGTCTGAGTGGAGTTACCAGACGTCACTGTTGGCGCAAAGCGGTCGCATCTGCCTTTATTTCGTTCGCTCCTCGTCAGGGACGCGAACGTCAAGACGTCTGTCTGCTCCCCTAGCAAGAAGAGCTCCAAACAATTCGCAGTGCACACGTTGGAAATATCGGGCAGGTTCGGGTGACTGCCGGCCCTAGTCTCCACATGGTCCTTAATTCACGTGGACCCACCTGGCTCACCGTGAAAAGCAGAAACGTGTAGCCTCGGCCAGACAACTGCCGAGGTCGATGTGCTTGAGCCGCGTTGAGGACGGTCATCTGAAAGGGTGAAATAGCTGTCAGTCGTGTGTCATGAGGCCTGCAGACTTCAAGGCGGAGCGCAGCTTGCTGAGGGCACGACATATATGTCCTCGGTGTCGCGGAAAACGGCGGAGAAAGGAGCCAAGCGGCCGATCGTCCGATTCCTGTGGCATTAACAAGAGCCACTGTATGAAGTGCGAGGACCGAGCTAAGCCCGTGCCCCGTGCCCGTGCGAGCCGCCTCTTTATTATCATCAACATACTGCCGCAGCCGCCAAGATGCAATGGTCGAGCAGGAGGAAGCAGGTAGTAAGCGGTTGGGTAACAACCACAGAACATGCGTCCGTGTAGTTTAGTCGAGGCGGGTGGTCCGGCGCCGCATACGACGTTCAGGGAAAGAGAACATGGTGATGACCGTGTAACAGTCAAAGGGAAGAAAAGTACTCGTGGAGCTGGGACACACGTCAACATCTCATCGCCCACCCCGAGTTTACCAACAGAGTTCAGGATGTCCAGGTGGGTATGACATTTATGAGGATGCAGGGCATCTAGAAAGACCACACCGTCATCTTGTTCAACTTGCTGCGACAAGCTTCCTTCGCGGCTGTGTGTTGCTATTCGCCATCCTCATTGAACAAGTCTCTGTGGGTAATGGCGTAGTCCGCGGGTCGGTATATAGCAATGCATCCTAGTCCAAGCCGGCGTAAAGGTTACGCCCGGTCCCTCGATCGCCATCCCGGTCGCCCTGTGGTCCACCGTAACCGCCGGGGTCATAGGGGAATTCGCGCTGCCAATGCAGCTGTCTTCCATGGGCGCGCTCCGCCGTCTGCCCCTGGCTGGAACGCAAGTAGTCTGCGCCGAGCGCCATGGCTCGTAGCTGGTCACAGGGGACCACTCGTTGTCAAGAGTTGCACGGATCAGCATAGCGAGCTCCTCCACCATGTTGCGGAACGAGGATCTCGGTAGCCGATGCGAGGGCTTCCATGATCTTTTCAGATTGCCGCCAAGCAGAGTCATAGAAGCTGCCTGGTTGCCGTTCATGCTTTCGCCGCAACCAGGTTCACTTCGTGGTTCCCGTGAACCGATTCGAAGCGCTGGTGCATTAATCGTAGGCGGAGAATCCTGGACGGGCTTACGCCAGCGGAGAAGCCAGTGCCGGTAGCAGAATATCCACCGGCGTGCAAGTGGGAATGGCTCCCTCTTGCGACGGTCCCCACGCGGCGGTGTAGCATGAAATTTTCACGAGTGGCGGCGACGTCCGAACCGCCGGAGAACCTCAAGCTGGGCCGCTCTTGGTCAGCCTCATTATTGTACTTCGCGTCACGAGGTCCTTGGAGAGCCCGGTAACCTGGCCATCCGCGAGGACGACGCAGTCTCGCTAGGCGGGCTGATGGGTGTATCCAATAGCCCCTCCAAAGAATCTGGCGCCAGCTACGGCAGTTGTTTCCCGTGATGAGAGTCCTCGCCGTATGTGCGGCCGTTTAGATCCCAGACGCGCGGCTCACACACTGCGTGCCCATTTGCATAATGTCGACCTGCACGGTTTTCTTGCTGTCACCAGGGAGTGCCGCAGTCTTGCCGTGCCGGTAGACTGCAAACTTATGGCTCAGCGCTCCGTTACCGTGAGCAGCAACTTGCAAAGGAACCGCTGAGGGTCGGGCGAAGGAAACGTGCGCGCGTATGAAGTGCCCCTTTTTGGGTCGTATTCAAAGCTGTCAGTTTCAAGTCTTCTAAATCGATTATTTCCTGGACGCGCTTGTCAAGGACCTTCATCTCCTCGTACTTGGTGTTGACGGCGAGCAGCTGTGAGCGGATCTGCTCGGTCTGTGAATTAGGATCCTGTAGTAGCGATTTAATTCCAGCTACGCCCGTTGTGATGGCTTGCCTTACGAATTCACGCTGGCGGCGTAGCTCCTTCATGGCAGATGGCAGCGAAGCTGGGTGACCGGGTGGCTTCGGCACGAGCACGAGCGGCGAGCAGCGTTCAAGGACGAGGCGTCGCAAATCAGCTGGATCTCAAGGAATCCTAGCCTAGGGTACCTCGGCGTCTGTGGCGTAAAATTTCACTCTGCTCGTGGTTTGATCTCACGGGTTTGACGGCACCAGAATGTCGCGGAAAGCGACGGAGAAAGGATCCAAGCAAGCGATCGCCCGATTCCTGGGGCAGAATACGAGCCACTACCACGAGCGCGAGGAGCGAGCTATGCCCGTGCCCCCATTCCCGTGCAAGCCGCCTCTTTATTATCCTCAACACTCGGTACACCAATGCGTAAACCGTAGGCACGTTCCACACCCTTAGGGTAAAGAAGATTCGTGATCCTGTGCTCCGCCTCATAAAGTGCGCTGTCTTTACTTTGGAGGTCAATGGCATCTTGAAGGCGTGAGGAGTCCTGAGACGGCTTCAAGAAGATCGTTTGCTGCCTTGAGCACTCTGGTACCTGCGTAGCGAAGGATACGTAACTTTCGGAGCAACTTATCCACCGCACGTATATGGTCAATCGTGAGGACAAAATCAGGGCCAGCCTTCCTTACCTCCGGCTGAGGGCGGGGCTGATCCACGGAACAACAGTCGAAATCGCGGGGTTCTAGAAACCTCAAGCTGGGCCCCGTTCGTTGTCTCCTTCTCGTCGCGTGCGGTCATCCTCCCAGGTTTAACGGCACCAGAAAATATTACGGACGAACGACGTAATCGAGACCTGAGACATCGCTGCCCTTAGCGGGGATGGTCACTTTACTGACACGGTCTACACGATGATGGTGATTATGATGATGACTGGCGCATAGCCAGTGGGAGATTCCATAGCATCCACAAAGTTTGAAGTAACTGGACTGAACTTTGGTAGCCCACTTTACGTAAAAACCGCCGAACATACAATTTCTTCAAAGACGTACGACTTGCTGTTCACGTGCGCTACCACAAGAGCACTGAACCTTGAGGTGACAACTGCAGTCTCTTCGGAAGCCTTTCTTCTCGCTTAACGTCAGTCTTTGGCCTGCAGAAGGGTGTCATGCACTTTGTATCGCGACAACGCGATCACACTCAGGAGAGCTTCAAGAGAAATAAAAGAGACCGGGAGGATCATTGACTCCTCTCCATTAGCCTTATTTCTAGCCACCCTCTGGAATAAACGAAAGTTCATTGTCCCAGTAGCGCCTTGGTGTGGAGGAAGGTGGCAAAGGCTGATTCGTTCCATAAAGTTGGCCTTGTGTAAAGTTATTGGAAAGAACTGTCCGAGCGACGAGGAGCTAACCATTCTTCCCACAGAAGTAGAAGCTGTCCTCAATTCAAGGCATATGACTTATACGTACACAAGTGTAATGGAACCCGCACCCTTCTGCCTTGCACACTTTCTTGTTGGAGCTTTTTTTCTGAGCTCAACAGAACCAGGTAATGGAGAAGAGTCCTGCATCAACCAGGTGACATGCGGAAACGCAATCGATAAGCTTCAGATCGGTAGAATCTCTTGGACCACCTGTGGAATCGCTGGAGATGGGAATATGTACTCGAACTAAGGCCCTTTCATCATCAGCCACGTCGGTCTAACCGAAGCTTACAAGTTGGGGAGATGGTCTTGCTGGAGGAAACTAGGACTCCAAGGAGTTTTTGGTTACTCGGCCATATTACCGAAGTTGTTCCTGGGCGATACGCGCTCACCCGGTCCTGCAACTTGAAGGCGCAAGATGGCAAGACCAATAGGAGACCGATGCAATGCTTCATTTTCTAGAAATGGGGCCTGCATATTCCAGGGGGGAGAATGTAAAAATTTAGAAGAGAATGAGAAATAAACTCAGAAAGAAGCATCAGCTTGGAACACCGGCCTAGTCTCTGTGTTCTCTTCGCCCATCCCTTTCGTTATGCTACTACCAGATACACACCAGAAGCCACTATCTTCAGCGACTCCTGGCCGGCACTACTGCGCCTGAGGGAGGCCTCTATGCCACGGGGGCGAGGTGGCCACCTCGAGATGGCCTAGTTACCATGCTGCGAGACCTGCAGAGACAATGCAGCAACCTTCGGCAGCACTGGCTTTCTGCCTACGTTGGCATACCGGGGAACGAGGCTGCAGACGACTTAGCGAAAGTAGCCCACAGCTCCCCAATGGCCCCAGTCTCCATGTCCGTGGTGGTCTATGATGTTGCCAGGGATGTCATCAGGCGAGAGGTGTCCTCCCACCACCCCTGCAAACGAGTGGCCATCGGTGAGGTCCCGTGATCCTTCCCGCCAGTTGGATACCCAAAACAGAATGGTCGATCCTCCTGTGTAACTGCACCGTCAGCTACAACACAGCAGCACGCCTCCCCAGGCAGGATCGCAAGGCCACACCCATTTTTGTCCACTGCACTGACCCTGAGACATTGAATCACGTTCTCTGCTACTGCCCTGCGTAGCGCCAGGAACAACTAGTTTCTGTGTACAGGAGGCTGCGGCTACCCCCTCAAGCACTGCCGAGGACATCCTGCGTCCTTCAGGCTGCCCATCTTGTACCTCGAGGAGTCGGGCCTGAACACCCGCTAATGAACTGTAAAAGCCAACCCCACCCACAATCCACCGCTTGTTTCCTTTATTCCTTTTGTATCTGTGTGTGTGTGAGAAATAGACTGTGTGTGTATGTAAACAGTCCGTAAATAACCTGCGTGTTTATGTGTATATTCTGTACATAGCCTTTTGATCGCCTGTTATCATATTCATATTATTCCACGGCCCTTACGCGACCCTTTTTAAACTGGTCTTTTATCTCCCGACGAGACCTGTTCCCTCTGTCGAGAGGCAAAACTTCAATATTTTTCGTTTAAAAACGCTTTCTCTCTCTCTCTCTCTCTCTCTCTCTGTCTCTCTGTCTGTCTCTCTATCTGTCTCTCTCTCTTTTGCGGACGTCGGTGACCGAGTGATAGTGCTGGGGGACACGGAGCAGCGGGCGATGGTATGGCAGAAGTTGCCGGACTCTGGGATGGTTTTGTGTGTGCCCGAGTGATGTGGGTGGGTTTGGTCAATATGTGAGTAAGCAGTTATCTACACAACGACAGTGTGCCTCATTCATTCTCATGCTCTACAGAGCAGGCCCAGAACTGGCGCCAGACCGTGGCACTAATTTGAAGCCCACCCGTGGAGATTTGCTCTCTGCGGTGGCCAGGAAGGGGCCCACTGTTGTTTCGAACGACATTCCTCCATTCCGGGAACGAAGTGCCATTTTGGCAGTAGGGTAACCGGACACACAGCCTAAGATGCAGTTTTTTATAATAGAGTTACGTAGGGTAGGACCCAGGAAATGAACATTTGAAGGTGTCAGCAATGTATTTACAATATATAAACTATTTCGGTCATGAAGGAGCCGCGTAGCGGGGTCTTCTTTTTTTCCAGAGTTTGGTTGGACAGCTCTTTTCTTCTTCCCGTGACACATTCCCCTCGTCTAAACGACCATCCCGGTTGAGGCCGGAGCAAATGTACAGATGCGGGAACCATGAGTGATGAGAGAAAAAAGGGAGTCCTCGCCGCCATGGATGAGGATGATGGTCGTGGTGAGCACTGACCCCTAAACAGCAATATCCGCCGTCGCAGTGAATCAACGGCCAAAGTCCTCGAAGGCGCACCAGAGTTTAGGGCAGGGTAACGGCGTCGTATTCTCTTCAGGTCGCCGCTGGTCACGTCGGGTGGTCTCGGAAAGTCATGGGCTGCGGACATGGGGCTGGGAAATGCTGCGTCCATGGCTCACCGAGGCTGCGCCGGGAAACGAGATCGAAGAGCCTTTGAGCTATATTCAGTTGCCAAAACGAACCGAAGCTCGGGCCGCGATGGTGATTACCTCCGCAAGCTCTAAGAAAACATGTTACCTGGCACCAGGACCCACGAAATAAACCAAGGAAGATGTGAGCGACGTATTTACACTAATACACGATGTCGTCTATGGTGGAGCCCGCGTAGCTGAATCTTTTTCCGGAGGTTGGGCGGACACCCCATTTTCTTCTTCACGTGACAATCGTTTTAATGCCGGTGTTTTAGTTTGCTTAGCTTTTACGATGGCTCCAGATTCCCGAAGTCTCTCTTGCGGTCTTTTTGGGTCATTTGTGTAACGGTTTATGTGGTCACATTGCGAGTGTATTTAGCGTTTGAAGGGATCTTACTCTATTGTGTATTTTGCAAAGTCTCTGCTGTGAATTTTGGTTATATATTGTCTGGACTTGTTATGCCTCCGTTGTAGATTTTTTGTGGGGTTTCTTTGCAGTGTTTAGTCATCGCGGAGTCCTTGGTACCTGCGCGTGTACAGTATGGCGTGGGTGATCCAGCCTATTGTTCTTAGTTCGCTCGGAATGGCTCCTATGCCAATGAGCAAGCATGACAGAAGGAGGGGCCGCAGGGCTTGGGGGGAGACGCAGGAAAGGGGCCGTTCCGCAGGAGGAGCTGAGCATTTGCAGCCCACAGATCGCGCTTAAAAATGAGCCCGATACTTCATGTTCCTGGATAGGACCTGAACGGTGGGTATTCGCCGGCGGCTCCCGCCGTTGCCCACACCCAGTCCCGAAGCCGCCTTTGAATATGGAGGTTCTCTCATATTCCGGCCACGGAGATGTGAAATCTGCTTACGAATACCAGCAGCAACAGTGCTTGTACCAGACTGCAGAGGCGCTCAGATGAAAACGTGCTGAGGGAATTCCGCCCGTGGCACTAGAAAGAACTGCTGCGCATTGGAGGCGCTGCCAACCGCGTTTAGAATCGATGGCAGATTTTAACGAGGCCCTTTCCCCGCGGAGTTCCTGCCACCCGATTAGGGAAAACTTATGACTACGAACTCGCTCTTCGCACAAAACTTCCAGAGTAGAGCCTTCTAGAGTACGTGCGGGGGAAAAAGGAGATGTCGAACTGGCCGACCCGAGGCAGCTGACGCGGTCGAGGTAGACATATGTGCAGAAAATTCCACCCGCGTTTCAGACCGTCTTGCGGAGCCGGCGTTTTCGCAGCCTGAAAACCCTCGCACAAGAAGCGTGTGTGGTTCGGGCGGATTTACTCCCCCAGCTTGGCTGGAGGTTGCCGTTGAGGCCCGAGGAAACGTTTGAACCCGGCTGCGCCTGGTCGGGAAGGGAGAGCAGATAATGGCCCCACAAACACCTCGGTCGGAACCAACGCAGGCCGGAAGAGGGAGACCGGACGAAGCGTCCCGTTTGTGCAGGTTTTGTAGCAGGCCTGGCCACTTTCCCAGTCAGTGTCCCGAGAAAATGCGTCGTGCGCAGGGAAACACCGATCGCTAGCGGGAATGAAAGGAGGTAGCTTCGTTCCCGCTGGCAAGCGAGAAGGAGGGGCTGTGAGAGGTGGTGGGTGGGAGCCCCAAAACAACCCCGATACTCGCGCCAGTGGGCAACTCGTCCCTTCTGCATGTAAAGCACCAGGGACCCTTACTCGTCGGCCGCGTTCATCGAATGCCATTAGTTGGTCGCGATTTTTTTTCAACTGGTCGACTGGCTCGACGGTCTCTAATTAGAGACGAAATTATTTGAGGCCTCCCGGAGAAGGACAATCCGGGTTTGGTCCGCCGAGACACCCTTGTGCTTAGCAGCGGGTTCGGAAATGCAGAGGAAGCTGGGAGACTCACGCTTGCCTTTGATGGCAGAAAGAGCAGACAGCGTTTTGTTTACGTACCTGCTTTGTCTGTTCCAAAGATACTGGGGAGAGATTTCCTCTCGAGGGCCGAACCCCCTTTCTTGCTTTGTTTCCTGCGCCAATTCAAGGTTAAAACTAACCGGGCACTAAACTCTACTTCGCTATGGACGGCCATAAAGAGGCGTCAGGAAAGATGATCACTTTTGTGGAATCGATCGTCGCAAATTTATCAGAACCCGACGATCAGCTCCAAATGTTGGCGGGAAGAGAACTGGCGCGGAACCAACAACTGGCCCTTCTACGATCTCCTCCTCTAAATTTCCCTTTCGAGCCTGCCACTCAATGACCACCTGGTGGAAGAGAACATGCAGGTATTTTTATTTTCTTACAATTTGTAGGTATTCTAAAGAAATTATTTTGCATGCACATATTATGATTTAAAAAAACTAAATTTTTGTCTGCAGAATCGAGTAGCTTACACCTTAAATAAATATATTGCAAATGGATCACTTTTTTTTAAATACGGTCTTAACGAGAGGCAAAACAGTACCACACCACAGAAGCGTTTCGATAGTTAGCCATCGTTCGCTTATGCGAGTCAAGTGTACGTCATTTAATCCCCCCACTCAAACAGACACTAGTCGCAGCAAACAAAGCACACTAAACACATCCGGTAGGTAAAAGAGCACCATGTAGCAGAAGCGTTCCTACGCTTACAGACATCGTCCTCAATGTGACGCACTCGCCGGGCGTTACTTAAAACCCACAAACACACACACTAGGCAGAGATAACAAAGCACACTTAACAGTTCACGACAGGAAAAACCGCACCATATAGAAGCGTTCCGATGCTTGGAGTTATCATTCGCTCATGCGAATGAAGTCGTACGGACGTCACTTAAAATACAAACACAAGACACGGCAAACAAGACACACTAAATTTCTGCAATGTTTCTAACCCAATGTTCTACAAATTTTTTTTTTTCGATAGTATGCCCGTTGGCATAAATACTATGCTACAAGTATATATTAACTCCTGTTTCGCGAAAAAACGCGAGGGAAAGGATGTGGGGTCCCCATATCCACCGATGGAGGTCAGGTGGTCTGCCAGGGTGGAGGCCTGTGCCTCGAAGGTGTCGTGTTCTGGCCGTTTGCAATGAAGGACACGTCCACAGCACATGTTCTGTGTCGGCATCTTCGGCAGGAGCTGTGCAAAAGGGGCAGCTCTGGTCGAACGGGGCATGGTAGCGTGGTGGCCACTCCCAGGTAACAGCGGGAGAGAGGGCTAAACAAACACGAAGTCTTCGCAGCAAGACCTCCTCCCAGCGAGCGAGTCGGCTAGGGAGGTCCGTTCCACAAGGTGGAATTGAGCTCGTGTGGCGCGACGAAGATCTTTTTCTTTGTAAAAACTTCCTGGGGTATTAAAGTCAGTAAAGGCAATGGTCGTGGAACAAATGCAGTGTGGCAGGCACCATCCGCCGCAATGTGAGCGGGAAACGTATTTCGCCGGACCCACGAGAGCCGCAGAGGGCAGGGGTACGTATCCAGTATGTCATGAATATCCCTCGAGATAGCCGAGTTGTTATTCACTCGACGTAAATCACGTATGGCCGCCGTGGAGTCTGTATAAATTTGTAAAGTAGTACCTCCAGGGGCTTGATGAAGAGCAGGAGTTAGTGCTTGCAAGCCGTCCCGGATGGCCGTAAGCTCAGCCAGCATAGACGGCAGGGTGCGGCGTGTTTCGTAGAAGCACGTTTGACAGGCCTCTGGGTGGGAAGGACATTGTAGTGTTGTCGTCACCACGTAGTCCTTGGCCCCAGCGTCCACAAATGCCTGCACCACCTGGGGTTGAGACTCAGCCGCCAGTTCTTGTGCGACGCGAAAAGCGTATCAGTATGTCCGTTGCATCGATTGTGAAGTCGCGTTAGTGGCCTGTTGTCCGTCACCTGGTGGTATAGCCAAGGTGGCCTGGTAACGACGCAGGCTGGAGGTGGGTAGTGAACGACCCATGTAATTTCCTAACGCCGCTGCCTCAGCAACAAGGTGAGTTTATGCATGCGGGCGGACCGACGCTGATGGACAAACTCATCCAAGGTGTTAACTTGAGCTTCAGCCTGAAGAGCAGGGATCGGTGTATCCAGGGAGGCAGGTAATTGCACGCATTGCGGCTCGGTTTAAATTTCCTCAAGTCGAGCCCACTCCGCCTGGTTCAGGTGTTGGAATTGGGCCTGGTAAACAAGCCGAGGCTGGAGTACAGACCGCACCTAACCCCTTTTAAAAAAACTTCTGTGAGATGCGTCGAATGAGGGCCCGCTTTTTGGCGAGCTGAACGTATCCACATAAAAGCTGACCCAGACGCATAAATTTCTATCCAAGCACGGGAAGTGAGGTGGCAGTGCGTACTGGTCGCCCGCAGAGTTGAATGCGATTGAGACATCCCAGTCGGCGACGGGCCCCCAACACTGGCCACAGGCAGAATAGCTGTCTTTTCGATGGAAAGTGTCGGTCCAGCATATTCGCACCATTTCTGCGTGTCAGACAAGGCTTGTTGGAGGCACGGGGTTTGCCGAGTCAGGTCTGAGTGTACAGTCCACACTGTGAGTCGCCGCGTACATCAGAAAGTGCATTCAGGCATAGAGCCGAGAGCCAGGCCAGCGGTAACATAATAAATTAAAAAAGGGAAAGGGGGAGATTACCGATCCCTGAGGCACTCCGCGGACAGGCGTAAAGTGACCGTAACTCGTCCCACCAATGCGAACCGAAAAGGATCTTTTGGAGGAAGTTCCGGAGGAAAGAGCAAACCTTGTTTGGGAGAAGAAGGCCTTGGAGAATTTCCAAGATGGCTCCGTGGCTAACGTTGTCGTATGCCTTTTGTATGTCCATGGCAAGCACTGTGCGCACTTTTTGTGATCGGCCGCCCAGTAAAACCATTGACGAGAAGTGGTCAAGCCCATCCTCGGTACCCAGACGGGGGCCCAAACCCGATCTGCGCCGGGTGATACCACCGGAAAGTGTCCATCCACCATTGAAACCGGGTTGCCAGCATGCGCTCCAAAGTTTGCACAGGGTGCACGTCAAGGCTATTTGGGCGCAAATTAGGGAGCTGATCGGGTGGCTTACCAGGCTTCGGTATCAGGACGATATCAGCGAGGAGCCAAGATTCTGGTATGTCACCAGAGAGCCCGACCTCGTTAACGGAGTCAAGAGGTTGCTGAGGCCCGGATCGTCGAGGTTCTTATACACCTGTTCTAAGGCCATCTGGCCCTGGAGCGGTCCGATGTTTGGCGTGATCAATCGCAGCAAGGAACTGGCTATGGTGAAAGGCGATTGAATTTCCCCGCACGGGGTCGTCAGGGGAGAGGAACCCAGGACCGGCAGGGGAAAAAGGGCACGGGTTGCTGGGTGGAAGAATGTCAAAGGCAGGAAAAAAGGCGCGGGCAACATCGGCGGCAAATTGAGCAGGATCCTTGTCCGATGCCAACATGCACTGGCTGCCGCATCTGGAGTGCGGCCTCCACTTTCCATCGCACGAAAGGTGCGCCAAATGGATGACTAGTCGCCGAGGGCCGAGCGATTCACACCAGCTCAGCCATCGCTGCCTTGACAGACGCTTCTCATGACGCCTGGCAGCCGCAGTCAGGCGTTGTAAGCGTATTCGGGGCCCCCACAGACGGGGGGATCTCGGGAGGCAGCCACTTCGGGTTGTTTGCGCTGGGCCCATAGCTGTAAGAGTCGAAGGTCAGGCTTCGGCGGATTCCTCTACCCTTTTTCCTCACAGGCGCTTCGCAGGGCTTCCTTAACGAGAGTGATGGGGTCCGGACTTGGCACCGTGAGCATTGTGTTGATTTTTCCCGGAAACATCCCAGTTTTTACAGTGCAGCGTCGTCGTAAGCGACGGGTCATGGTTGGGACAATGCCAAGCCTGATGGGGTGGTGATCACTGCCCCAGCAGTCGGCCTCTCGGTGCCAGGAGACCGTATCATTTCCAAGCCACCAGGTTAAGTCGGCCGAGTAAGGTGGCATCCGGGGATGAGTACATCGGCGCGTAGGGCATGAGATATCGTTAAGAGGGTGAAGTGCGCATCGCTGAAGTAGTCAGTAGCACCCGCCCCCGTGCACTTGGGGTAGCATAACCCCCGTCGCAATGAGGGGCATAAAGTCCCCGGCCACAAGTATTGGGCAGGCAGCGTGGGAATGCCTAGAGATGTTAACAAGCCCAATCTTAGACGAGGCGCACGTCCGCTGCGTGGGCGTAAATAACATGATACCAAGATTATTGCTGACTTGGGCAGTTGAACTTTTACTGCAACCACTTCTTGCCATTCCGTACACCACACGTCTAGGGGGATCTGAGTCTCGGATAAGCCGTGAGCACATAATGGCGGCTTTGCCTGGCGGAGATCCATTGGAGCCACAGCGCCGATCATGTATGGATGGCGTAGCGTAAGCCGTAAAATTTGGTAGCGAGGTAGAGAGTTTGTCTCTTGTAGTAGGAAAGCCCAAGCTCGCAGTTTTCCTAGGCGAACACGTTCCCGAAGCTCTCCAATCTTTGCTGTGAGGCCGCGACAGTTACATTGGACTATATATTGTGGCACAGGCACAGTGAAATTAGACTTTACCTAGTTGAGCTGCTAACACGGACACCAAGTTCTGCAGCTGCTGCACCACAAACTGTAGAAGCTCATGGTGTCTGAAAGTAGAAGGGACAGGCTTTGGTAGGGTCATGCTTGATGGGACGAAACGGGGCTGACTCGACCGGTCTTGTTTCGGTAGAGGCTGACGGGGCGGTCGATGAATTAAGCGGGCACGACGCTGTGTGAGCTTAGCCACCTCAGTTTGCAGCAAAGCCAACTGCTGGTCTATCTCCCCTAGCTCTACCGTAACCGGAGACAATTGCACTGTTTGACTGTGCTGTTTCTTCTGTCGGCGGGACCCACGGAGCACATCCCGGTAGAATGGCTGGTACAAATCCAAAGGCTCCCGAGCGCCTTCTTCTGCTACTTCTTCGCTTTCCTCCGCCAAACAGCTGAAACGGTTGGAAAGAGGAATTTCGTTGGGCTTGGACTGGTGTCGGAACGCGCGTCGCTTAGCGTGAGTAGCTTTGCACTTAGTAGGGCACTTTTTGTCCGTGATGTCATGTTCATCCGTCCGACACAGACCACATTGACACTTAACTTGCGGTGGGACGGAAGATGACGTAGCCAGTGCCTCTGATGCCGTAGAAGCCGGTGGTTCGAGGCCGTTGTCACTGGTGGCTCTGTGACAGGGAATGAGCACGACTTGCTCATGTTTCCCTGACGGAAGCATGATAACAATGCACCACTCCGCCTTGTATGGACGTGGGCGAAGAACGCAGCCGTTGTAGAAAAGACGATCCGGTGGCTCTAACGGGCCTCGAAAGTTACGAGACACGTGCAGCCAGCTCCCATGTAGCGGAAAAGAACCTGTGCGTGGAGCACCGGATACTGGATCGCAGGTCTTCGGGATTCTCTCCGGGGTCTACCCCGAAACAACATAGCGTCGAAAGTCAGTACCGGACAGCAGGGACGCTTGTATAGGTAGCTTTTTTTTCTGCCGACAGAAGAATATAATCCAGTGTGCACTGTCACTGGACAGCCTCAAGAGACGGTTGTGGTATGCGTAGCCAGCAAACCGGCTGTTCCCAACATCCGTCGAGCGCCTGCTTCAGTGTCTTTGTCGGAAGAAGAGGATGTTGAATTGCTCCCAAAGGGTTTTATGGCAACTTTGTACACCGAGGGACTCTGCCCTTGGTTGTAGGGCCCTGGCAAGTGGTGGCGGCTGTACGGGATGAAGTAGCTGTCGGTGTTGTATTCCGTCCACGGTCCCTTGCAGGGATGTTTTTGCGACAGATGTACACACCCGTTTGGCCGCCGGCGAGGGTGAAACCTCAGTCGTAACCTGGGCCGCACCTTTCCTGATGCCTTTGATAAAGTAGAGGGGTCAGCGGGGGTAGCGGGACGGTACCGTTACCTCCATTGGCAGGGGGTCGTCCAGTGCCGGGTTTGAAGCGAGTCAGAGCAGCGAGCGTCGTCCCAGGTTGAGTGGATAGCGCTACGCAGAGCCTTTCCGACATGCGTGACATAGGGGCGCGGCGTCGCACCCGCCAGTGACTGAGAGAAGAGTGGTTAGGCCTAGCGGGCGGTGGGCGGATCCGATGCAGAGGAAAACCCCGAAGTGTCATCTTTTTTCTTGCCGTCGGACCGTGGAGGGGCCAGAGATGTTACAGCGTCGTTACAGGTCACTGGAGGCGAAAACCCAGCCGAAAAACACGAGTTCAGGCGAAAAAAACCAGCAGGGGAAGGACACAAACGGCCGCTCCTTCTTCGTCGTCGTCTACAAATTCGCTGTACCACAACTTATCCGCTGCAGCGAGTAGTAATTGGCAAATGCATGACAACTTTTTCTCCACAGATGCCGTGTGAGACGACAAAATGGCTGGACACTCGAAGAAACTAATTGGCAATGATTGCCTCCTAGTGGCGGAACCCGACTCGAATCAAATCTGCCAGTGCATCATTTATGCTCTTTTTTTCTTCATTGGCAATAAATGATGAAGCACGCCGACAAGTTCCAAAAATGTGGCTCAAAGTGAGCAAACGATTAATTAATATTTAGAGAACTTGTAAAAGAGTGTTTGCAAATTTTTTGAAGCACCAGTTGATACCGTTGGTTCAGAAGCCTGCATGGCGTGGCACACGTCTACCCAAATTAGTGAGTACACCTATGCGTGCATTGTACAAAGCCATGGTGGAGAACAGGGCACCAATGTATCCCTGCATGCATTGGGAGCTTGCAAAGTTGGCACAACTGCCTTCGAAAGGTACGCAGTAAATAAGCGAACTAGTGATACGCAACACAGAAGGAGTCACACCTACCTGATTCCGGAATCACGGTTTCTTACCAAAAGCACAAAACAACACGAAAAATTTGTTTTGGAAGTCCCCACAAAATTTCCCGCATGAATAGTTTTTATCTTGAAATGCATTGGTAAGGTATATGCGTAAAGATCACGCTCTCTTCCAGTCGCGCTCGCCGCTTTCTGCAGACCTGCTGCCTCCCGAGTAAAAGTGAGAAAGAGCAGCCAAGCTAACAGCCTTGGTTCACTCGAGGAAATCCAGCTTGAGCTAAAGGATAAACACTTCCTGTCAACAAAAATAATACATACCGTGCCACACACATGCTACTTATAAACAGCTTGCTCTTGCCCTGCTACAGAAATTTACTCATTCCCGTGACGTGTGCTTAGAAGAATTCCAATGGGGAAGGTCTCAATTCCGGCCAATACCCGCATATGATCTGACTTCCCAGGTGACTTTTTGAACCGTAGCTGGCCCAGTATTCACCCGCAACGATGCAGAAGACGACCTCCGCCGACCTCCGCTATTTACTATAGCCCCACCTCGCCTTTCGCACCACTGAGACACAAACTGCAGCTGTAAAAGGGAGCAGACGGCAAGTTCGCTTAACTTGTGTGTAGGCAGGGGCACCATCGACGTTACCTTCTTAAAGGAGCCATGAAGAGAAAAAAAAATTTTTTTATTCGAAAGATTAGCTGTTTCATAGTACCCCAAGCGCTTTCCCCGGGAAACAAATGATGCTTTTTTTTTCACTGAGAAATAAGGCAATTTAAGCCAAAAATTTTAAAACTCCCGCTAAAATTGAACATTCCGTGACGTGTACAATGGCGTCATAGAGCCGGTCCATGAAACAGATACTTAGTATGTCGACTCCGTATAGCACCCACACGCGGGAGTCGATCGAGACGGCGGCCATTTTAAAAATACTAGTAAACCCTAGTGCACCCGCAACCCTAGTCATGGAATCGCCTGATCCGGAGAACAAAATTCTCGCCGAGGGGCTCGGGCTTGCATTTAACAACCTCACACCACAAAAAAGCTCAATGCTTCTAAGTGCACGAGCGGCAAGAGTTGTGGGATACGCAGTGGACGAGAAAGCGACCATTCCGCGATAGCCACGACAGACGAACGCCCAGCCGTCGGCACCGCTGCCTCGTCAGCCCCGTCGCGACGGACGAATATAGACTGGTACGTATGTGCCGTATTTTGATTACGGTTAATAGTTCACTTTCAGTAGCAGTATCACTTATGCCAGTTGGCCGGTGTCGTGTATGGAAAGCCGTTCGCGCGAGCTCTCTGCTTCGACCAGAAAGATACGAGCGTCAATGCGCGGTGTTTACGGCATTTTTTCCCCCCAAAGGGCAGAGCATTTTACGAAGTCGGCGACGGGCCAGCATGTCCCAGGAGTGAGCTAACGTAAGGGTCCCTGCCGTAACTGAACAAACTGAAGTTTTCAGTGGTTGTAAACTGGAAAAGAGCTCGTAAGACAGCAGCAAGCCAACACCATTCGAAACTTACGCGACGACTGGCACTATCTCGTCGCTTCTTGCTTTCCTTACTCCCCCCGTTTCTATTTTTACCTTTTTCTGGTTTGGGGATATGACGGCCAACCTCCTGTGAAGGGATTACGATACGAAGCAAGGTCGCGGCTGTGCGTGCTTGAACGGTTCGTTGGCCCCGAAGAGACTCGAACCCGAAAATTCGTCTGCGCGACGGCGAGATATCGTGCTTGGCCGGCGCTAATTTCGTCAGTTTCGTACGCATTGGCGCACACGCTTTCGAGTTCGTTCGGACCTTCAACCGTTTACTCCACCCTTTTTTGTCATCAAAAAAATGTGCAGTATGTTTCACGGGCATTTAGCTCGCTATGCAAGCTGTAAGCCCTGCCTAACATGCGTTTGCTTTTGCCGGCCTCCGCCAATCGCAGAGCATTCCCAAGTGACATCAAGGTTCTGTTTCGGAAATGAGCTGGTGGGTCGCATGGGCATTTCCTTTTTTCCTAATTATGTAGCTTATTTGAGCGAAGTTTGCGTTATAAGTGGTGTCGCTATGGGGTTTTAACGAGGCAATCTTTCGAAAGAACCAAACTTGTTTTTCTCTTCATGGCTCCTTTAACTCCATAGGGTCGTTTGACATCACATGCCCCAGACACGCCGCTCAACCACCTGAAATTACATTCTAAACAATGAAGTACATGACTTCACTATATTGTTTGGTTAACCATGTCACAAGCTTGGTGTGATAGACTACTAAGAAAGCTTAAGCTTGATAAGGAAGTAAGAGTAGACGACAGCCAAGCAGAAGATCGCTCTAGGGTGTCGGTATTTCCATATAGGCAAGGCCTCTCCCACCGACAAAAAAGGGTGGCAGCATACTATGAAGAAAAAGAGGTTTTCTCGGCAACCAACAAAATAGATAGTGTCGGTGCTATAGTCAAGCAAAATTTCGAGGTAATGCTAAAGACTGCACCATTAACTATAAGCTTCAGAGTGTGTGATGAATAAACAAAAAATATGCTGTTCAAGATAACCTTACGGTGCAGTAACATGTACATTGGACAGATCGGAAGGTGCTTTCATTCAAGAGAACTGCGTTTTTTTTTTATAGGAAGAACTTAGATGAGATGTAAAATATAAGTCTAAATAGTCTAGAATATGTTTATTTCGTAATCGTAAAGGTTT
The DNA here is from genome assembly GCA_013339765.2 of Haemaphysalis longicornis. Taxonomy (NCBI): domain Eukaryota; kingdom Metazoa; phylum Arthropoda; class Arachnida; order Ixodida; family Ixodidae; genus Haemaphysalis; species Haemaphysalis longicornis. The sequence continues at coordinate 33,209,950 of CM023452.1, read as the reverse complement.
CCATGACACAAAGTGGCAGCTTTCCATGGATTGTAGTCAGGAATTACGGCTTTTTCCTCTATTAGAGTACCTTTGTCGTCTTGTTTACAGAGACATTTTTTCTGTTATTTTTGGCCCCGAAACGTAGGCTTCTGCCAGTGCACCTGCATTTCAATTGTAAAATAAAAAAAAAACATTTTTTTGAAAAAAAAACTTGAAAATAGACAAGCAATCCAGTTTTTTGTGTATGTCTAAAGGGCACTTCGTAGGCCCATGGGATCCTCTTAAAGCCTGCTACTTTTTTATATATTCGTTTTTGTTTGTATTAAATGTGGGTGTCACGTCAACATCCATGACTATAATTAACTCGACATAAAAACGCAATTTTTGGCAGTGTTATAGCGGAGGCCTTAGCCTCTCCAATCAACAAACACTAGTGAAAGCAGATGAATCATCGAAACATAATGTTGAAATAACCTAACATATGACCGTTTTCATTGGGCGTACCTTGATGTGAAAGGCGGCAAATGCAAAACTTGTACGGCGATATTTTTTCTGTAGGTTCATTGAACACCGAATGCTGTGAGAGAGATTTCTTCCAAATTTCGCAAAAAAATCATTTGGAAAAAAGTTATGAATATTTGCGCTTGAAGGAATCGTCAAAACATGTTCCAAGAAAATCAACAAAGGGACTTCAAACAAGTGCAGCGCCTATATAAGATGATCACGAGGGCTGAAATTCCCCCCATTTGTAGCAACTTCCGTCTTGGGTCAATCAATCAATCAATCACTTCATTCCTGTTTTTTTTACAGGCAAAAAAAACTGAGGATGGCAAGAAAAAAGCAGTCCTTAACGACAGCTTGACGAGCCTCGCCACCCCTACACGTCAGCATACGCAACAACACTTTCAATTTCAAGAAAAAAATTGTTTTCCTTTTTAGGAAACAAAAACAGCACGATTAATTGCAGGCGCACGAAAATTTCTTCACAACCAATATGTACACATCAGAAGCATTTGTTAATCAAGCATACACGAAATACAAGGCGAAGTAAAAACGGATACACAGGCTAAAAGAAGCAGTTAAAGAGATTAAAAAACCTAAAAATCAAGAAACAAGACGCTTTGGCTTCGCTACCGAAGCTTTGTTCACAGACGAGCTTCCGACTTCACAAAATATAAGGCACTTTTCCCTAGGAAGCAATGACAGTAAATTTTATACAAAAATGTATTCACACCTTATGTTAAAAGGTATTCCGAAGTGCAGTGAATGACATGCGGGTCACATCTTCATACAATGGCGTTTTGAGATAGGTTTGAAGAATGTGCGCTAGCATACTGTAGAAAAAATTTTTTCTACACCGTGGTAAGACAATTTATTTGTTTTGCGAGTCGTGTACGATTTTGATAATGTGTGAGCGTTCGAAACGAAAAGAAGGGGTCATTCCAGCTGACTGCTTTCTTGTAGAAAAAAGCAAATTTATAGTCGAACATGCGGTCCATTTTCACAATTTTATACTGTGGACAAAGGAAAAGTTGGGGAATCATACGCACGTTTGCAACCGCACGAAGTAGTTTTTCTGTAGACTTGAAGTTTTTGTATATTTGTTAATGGTGTTCCCCCATACTAAGGAAAGAAACATGGGAATAAAAAGGGCGTAATAGAGATCCAATTTAGTTTTTTCAGGTAAAAGACCTTTGTTGCGCCAAATTATCCCATTAAACCTTGAAATGCGAGCAGATTTTGCTTACGTGGGCGTTCCACGACATAGTAGCAGTAAAAACTACGCCAAGTAAGGTCAAATTGGCAACATATTCCGTGGCAGTATTCTCTAAAAAAGACGAGGCGGGTTCAGAACATGTTTTTCTTTTAGATGAAATATTAAAGCCTTAGTTTTTCCCCTACTTTTTTTTAAAGGGAAATTTAAAGGGAAAAGGGCCATTCTGATAATGAGGTCAATACCCTATTGCTGCACTTGTTAGTTCAACAAAATCACGGGAAGAGAGGATTATGCTGGTGTCATCCGCATAAATTATATAATTCACGGCCTTACTAATGTTGCAAATATCTTTAAATTTACACATTAAAAAGAAGGGGAACTAGAAGGCTGCCCTGGGGTCACCATTTCTAATCTTCAGGCTTTCAGAGGGCACGTTTTAATAAAACGAATTGGGAGCGCGAACTAAGGTAGGATGTCATAAGTTTGACGCCGTGCTCACGAAAGCCATAGTGCTCCAGTTTTTTTTAAAGAGGATCTCATGATTCAACAATCGAACGCTTCATGAAATCGGCGAAAATGCCAAGGTATGAAACCGCGATTCAAACTTTTTTAGGGTGTACTCCTTTTGGTCAAGCAATGCGTGCTCATTGGCCTGTTTCTGGTGAAGCCACACTGGCAATCAACCATAACAGAGTATTTTAAAAGGAAGTTATATAACCGTCAATGAATTAAGCGTTAGACCCCCTTAGAGAAAAATGGAAGCACGGATATTGGCCTATAATTTCCAGGTACATTTTTACCACCTTTTTTGTAAATTACCACTAATCTGGCACGTTGCATGCCAACAGGAAATTGTCCCAAATTGATGCAAGTTATAGAAGTACAAGAGGCAAGGTAAAATTAAAGGCAGCGCGTACTTTACCGCCCGGCTTTATTACATGAATCAAGGCTTTGGGTATCTTTCAGACTACTGCACACTGAAAAAACCTCGACTTCATCGGTAGGTTCAAGAAACAGAGATGGTCCCACCCTTTTTCCCAGAAAACGGTAAAAACCAGGGTTTAATGACTGTCGCAACTTCACAGAAAAATTTATTAAAACATTGGCGAGACATGAACCTGTCAGTTCTTTGCCGTCAATGTTCAGCTTTTGTTTTGCTGAGATACTGTGTTTTGTTTAGAAGTGAACCTAGCCTTTGCATTTTTCTTTTGGGTTGCAGGTGAGGTTTTTATCGAACAGGTGCTGGTAGTAGGCAACTTCGATTACCTGATTTCTTTGTTTAGCCGGTTTTGCAAAGATTTGCATCGAACAAAATCCTGCGGTTCTTTACTCTTCAGGAATTTAGCGAACAGTTTGTTTTTTTCTTTTACTTGTCGAATAAGGCGAGCAGTCATCTATGCTTTACGAGCATTTTCAGGGGGCACGATTTCGACAATCGGAAAAATTCATGTAATAGGGAGAAAAAGTCGGAGAAATTCATCGCATGCATCGTCAGCTGTGGCTTCCTGAAAAAAAGATGACCAGTTGACTAGTGCAATGCGATTTTAAATTGGTCAAGACGTTTCTCCGAAATGAACTGCCGACGTGCTCTTAATTTATGTTCGGGCTAGATTCCCCTTTTATAACAGCAACAATAGGTAGGCGGGTTTTAATATCTACTGCAATACGACCTTCGTGAAACATGTTTTCATGGTTTGTTAGAATAAGTCCAGGCTAGTAGAAGCACTAAGGGTGACACGAGTGGGGCCACGGATAATATTACGATAACTTGCCGACTGTGGAGTAATTATCAATTGTTCTTGCTCAGGACTGTTCGCGCTCATATCCATATTAAAGTCGCCGCCTGTATATGTCAAAACCCTTTTTAGAAAGAAAGGCCGATTCACGCTCAAAGCGGTGAAAAAACTTGCCTAAGTGGCCATGAGAAGGACGGTAAACGACACAAAAAGCTAGGTGGCCGGAACTAACTGTCAGCATTTCAATATTTGTATCACTGAAACAGTGCTCAGATAATACATGGCAGGGGTACGCATTTCTAACAATCAACGGAACACCTCCACCGCGCTTTGTAGGGCGATTAAGAAAAAATGATTCATAGCCAGGAAGGCGGATGACGTCGATATCCGAACGATACCACGTTTCTGATAAGCGAACAAGATCAAAAGAGCAGGTAAAGCCATCTAAAAGAGATTGTAGCTTGTCGGTCTCTTTCACAGCTGATGCATGTTGATATGTATGATCTTCAAGCACGGACTGTGGTTTTTAGATATAAATTCGTTAAACTTGGGGTGTGAAAAGCGGTGTGACTTCCATTGAACAAGTGAGGCTTAGGTGGCTTGTTTTGGGCTGGGAAACTGCGTGACTGGCATCATTTTCAACAGTCGGCCTCGGAATGGATGCAAATAGTTTTAAATTTTCATTTCGACGAGAAAGAATCGCACCTTTTTTGGCCTACACGAACTTCCATGCCACTTCCTTTTTCCTTGCAACTGCAGCGCCAAGAAGCCTTTTGTTTTGCGGTGTTAGGTGCTCATTCACATATATCGCAGTCGAGTCATTAGGGTCCTCGTTGGTTAATCGCATCTTTTTTGCCTTCTGCAAGGTACATCTCGCTTCGCACGTGACCTGAACTGAACTACAATGTTCGATTTATCGGGGTGCCTGGTTGGTACGCGGTGGCAGCTTCAATATCTGATTCCGTGATGGATTCTTGAATGGCATCTCCGAGCTTAGCAAGAACAGAAGCCGCATTTTCGCCCACTTGCTTTACGACGCTTTGAATCTCTAGGTTAGAACAGGGCGAGTACTGCTCGGCAAGATTAAAGCGCTTCTCTAGTTCTTGTTTGCTTTTATCTAAAGGGTGCATTTTGCTGAAGTTTCCCCGTATCTAATGTGGCTCGTGTGACATCGCCTTTTTTTAGCTTGCTCAAAATATCCGTGCTCGGACGGGATGCCTTTGCGATGCGCTGCTGCTCATTCTTTTTCGGTTTTCGTTTTTTTTTTGTTTTCTGCGCCAATTCACTATAAACTTCCTATAATGTGACTACCAGTAAGAAAAAGTAAGTGACAGAGAGTAAAAAAATCCACCAAGCAAACCACTACTCCTTTGGCGTGCGCGCGAAGGCTTAAACCGTAAAGACACGAGCAGTACGTCGCGCTTCCGACTGGGGAGACTTTTACGATTTTAATAGGTAAAAAGCTATTTGGGCGTTATTAGATCATTGTGCGTGATGCGAGTGTTAAATAACACGCTAAAAACTCTAATACAGGGCATTTTTTTTGTTGCACACAAAAATGGCAGTTTGAGTTCCGGGTTCGCAGATGCCGGGTGGGTTTACATTTTTTTCTGTATCTTTCGAGAAAAACTATGTAGAAGAAATTTCTTTCAGCAAAATCGTGTGCAATACATTATGCACCTAATAAAGTAAAAAACAAGCATTCACACTTTGGAGAACATTTTTCATTCTGATTTGGCCTCACACCTTAAGGAAACAAGTACTACTTTTTTACACTGTAATTGAAGCGGTCGAGCGAGATGTAGCAGACTTTCTGCGTGGAATAACTCCATACGTGAAGCAAACATTTTCAAGCTTGTCTCACCACCTTTCCGCGTCATCAGATAAAAACCCTTCACGTACGCCCAAAGGCAAAATCAACGCTGTAGTAAGATAAACCTCCTCTCTTTGTAATGAGAAGAAACAGTCCATCAATTGGATAGTAAAGTTTGGGGCTTTTGCATTTAGTACACATAACTAGCGCTTAGGTGAGCCGGAAATTTCTAATTGCTTGTTTTGGCATATGCGTGAAAGTCTTCGCCAACGGGACATCTGTGCACAGCTAATATACGTAGTTTTCTTGCTACGACCTCGTTTATGCCAAATGCCATTCGCGGGTACTGAAGGCAGTGTTAAATCATTTGATCATGTTTCAGCGATCGTAGAAAATAAACCATAGAGTAGCTTTGCTGTTTTGGTCCAAGAACACGTGTTTACCAAAAGGGTGGGGGTATTTTGGGCGCAGTCCTAATAATTTGTGCTATTGAGATCAAAAGCTTCCTTCGTTTAAGTGCTGAGTTCTTTACAACAACAGCACCTGGTTGTTTTGAATGAAAAGAGGTAACTCGGGGCTGTCCAAGAGCCCTTAACCCTGAAAAAAATTATTAATTTTTTTGAATTTTTTAGCCGTAAATAAACAAAACTTGTTTTCTAGAAACAAAACAAATGCAATATTTCCTCTTAAAGATACATAAAAAGTTTTACTATAGTACTTTTAAATTTGCAAGTTTACTACAATGTCGTATTTCTAAAACTTCTTTATTGTTTATTTTAAACTGTTTTTTTTTTTTTAAGTTTTAGTTAGGCTATTTTTAAAGATTTCTGTCAGTGGAACTAGTTTCGCTTTACGGTTCTTCTCTTGACGTTGCCGCTATTGGCTTGTGTAAGGTAGCTCAAACTTGCAGCGGCTACATCACCAGCTGTGAAACATCGCGGCCAAAACCTTGAAGCATATTTGCTCCACAGATCAGCATGCTCGACATCTTCACGGGTGCTTTTATGCCGCTGCACGTTAGTCTCTAGGCATATGTGCAGTCGTTTTCAGTTAGGCAAACTGTGCTTAGTTACCTTTTTGATATATATTATAGACCTTTCACAGCTTATTTTTCTTTTAGTTTTTGCTGACCGAGGCATCTGAAGATGACCCGCCCACGAGTGGATGTAGTTATATGCTCAGAAAAATTATTTGCATCAATACTTGTAGTTAAGGTACTTTCAGGCCACAAAGAATAGGCGGAAAGCAGCCCAGCAGGCAATGAAAATGAAATACTTGTCGCCGGCGGAGCCGTAACGTTTTTGATCGACATTTTCTGCTGGCGCGTCCCAAAAAAAGCATCAAGAAGATTTGCTAGACATTAGGCGCAATTGTTGAATGGATGTGAACATTTTCTACTGATCACCAGATAACTCATCACCACCGGACTCCTCAGCTTTCGTCCTTTTCCTGACGATAAAAGCAAAATAATCGCAGGATTTGCTCAAGGGTCTCGCTTCTTGTTTATCAACTGTTTGTCTCCCAAATGTTCGGAACGAGCTGAGAAATTTCCCAGTGGCATGCGAATATTGATGGAAATGGGTGTCTGTTACGTACAGTTGATAAATTGAATAATGAAAAGCGGAAAGAAGAGGTGGCAGTTAGCTGAACAATTGCTTGATTAAACCTCTAAGGGTACCGAATCCTTGAAATGGTTACTGAAGCCACGTCTGCTTTGACGCTCGGAAAATGAAAAATTCTGTCCCGCACCGTGCTTATACATAAGCGCGATTGGCATTGCCTGAGAAATTGCATGAGTGAGTTCTGGCTAACTGGCCGTAGAGAATGTCGCAAGCGTATGGCCCAATTTTCTGTCGCCGACAACATGAGCTGGCATTGTAGCACTTCTCAATATTGGTAGCCAGCAATGTTTTATGCGCATAAACAACAATAAATTAGAGAGCGAAGTACGCTGCTGTGGTATTTATCGTAGCGATATTAAATCCAATAATTAACAGCATCTTAAGAAGCACGACTAAAATATGAAATAGTGTTAACGAGTGCGACTAAATGACTTAACTAAACAAAATCTCGTGGATGCGGCGGCTGCGTCCAGCATTCCAGGAATCGCTTCCCATATGACCGGTATCCCGAAATTTAAATTGGCGTCTTTATTTCTTTCCGTGTAAAATGTGTGAATCATTTTAGCTACTTCTGCATTAATCATCATTTCACATTTGAAGCAATTATGGGAATTTACTTTCCTTTGCAAAACTTAAAACAAAAAAAGCGCCGGTATAGGGACCGGGTGGCCGTTGCATGGCACCACCGTCTCTTCAGCGAACAGCGCCGCCCGTGGCGAACCGCACTTCAGTGGAATGCTGGTGGCGGTCAGCCCAGCGTAACTGTGCATGGCTTTCTGTCATTTTTCTGCGGTGCGGCTTGCAAACGGTACTTAACCCCATGTGCATTTTTGAGATCGATAAATCTTGAGCGTAGATGTGACGTTTACGAGGCATGCCATGTGTGTGATTTACGCCCATACTCAGTATTTACAAATAGCAGACGACGCTCAATGCGCCAAGCTGGAAGTCAAGCTGGAAGTGAAAGTTCGTTGCTTCATGCATTTTTTTATGCCTGCATGCAGTTTCGCGTATCAAGGAGTATACCGCAGCTAAATGCTCGCACAAAGCCGGTGTGCGCAACCAATCTAGAAATGCTGCGACGCTGGCCTTGGGCAGATTATCAGGAGACGGCGTCGACGTCAAGCACAAGCGAAAGAAAAAGGTGGGGGATGTCTTCTAAGATTTACCCCAAAACAGAAATTGTGATGGACGACGCTTCCGTAACTTCATTACCTACGGCTGAAAACGTGTTTAATTTCACAGAAATGCTCTTATTACAGTCATCGGGAATCGTTGATAGAATAAATACCGCATGATAGTAGAACGTTGCTTGTCGTGGAGAAGCATTGATTTACAAGAATTGCAGTGGTTGCTGGCTAGCTAGTAAATGGTTTTTTTTAAAACCAATTCCTGCGTGGCTGAAGGCCGCAAGACAGGAGGGTGCCCGAAACCTGTACTCAGCTTCACAACTGAATGCTGCGGTCGGTTTACAAGCTGCCCCCTACGCTTGAAAAATCATGCACATCTTCGTCTAAAGACGGTGAGGGTTTATCGCAAAGCTCTATCGTATGGGTTTCTTTGGATGCCTTCTCGAGTTAAACTGACTAGTTGAGCGTCGAATTTGACCAGCACGCAGTTTGGTCTTTTGATCGGAGGGTGTTTGACTTTGACCATTTCCCATTCGATTTCGCAGGAAGAAAGCTTTACGTTCAATCATCATAACCATTAGATGGGGGGTTAGATGATTTTGCTGTTTAATTTTGAACATCCATGGCCCCCTCTCCAAATCTAAACTTTGTCCAGCATGTCGGAAATGTGTCTGTGCTGGAGGACTCGGGCTGATGCACGCATATTAAAGGGACACTGAAGTGATTTGTAAACAATGCGGGATTACGAGCGCAAATTGTAGTCCGGAGTCCCTAGGCCCTGTTTCGACCACTCTGAGAACGTTTACGCGAATTAATTTAGTAGAAAAATCAATTCGAAAATGATGTCCTCCTCTCTGCACTCTCGCCCATTTTCTGTGGCGTTTTCATGTGACGTCAGCAGGAGAGGAGCTGGCAATTGGCTGCGTAACTGCACGGCTCCCCAAACCCTTTCCGCGACCGAGTCAGTCGGACCAACGTTTAGTCCGCCGGCCGGCGACGGGTCGTCGCAATTCGCTCGATCAGTTGAAACTAAGCCACAACACGTTTGGGAATGGAAGAATGTGCCTTTCTTTACTTCGTTAGTTTGTACACTGTATCTAGCTCCAAGTCAAGGTCGCTTCACACAAGCGCTGCACATGCGACGCTTCGCTGACTGGTACGCCAGTAGGAAAATATAGGGCCTCTTGAAGGGGGAAAAGAGTCAGCGAAGTCAATATAGGTACTAAGGAAATAAAATAAACGGATATTTTTACCGTACAGCGTAAACCTAGGGTGCGGGAAAAACTTTTTTGCGCTCGGCGTACAAGCACAGCGGTCAGCAGCACGACTACGCTTCTGCGAACGCTTTTCCGTCTACGAAATGCAATTCCTAGACGTGAGCTATTGTGGAAACTCGGGGGACGCGTACTGCACGAGCGCAATACAACAAATAGCCACCTAAGCTGCTTGAAATACCAAAACTAAATAAAAGTGTAAACTGGTTATACATTATATACCTTATATTTCAAGTGTCAGCCAGCCCCCGCGCGTGGCTTAGTTGCTTGGAGCGCTAGGTATGTCACCGCGAGTGTTTTGCCAGTCGCAAGTTCGAATCCTCGCGGGTGCGTGCTTTTTTTTTATTATTTATAAGTTTACTTTTTCGTTTTTCGCCGGTGTTTTCTATACTGCGTTCATCTTTTTTTGGGCCGCAACGTTCATTGCTCCACGAACTAGTCCACAGAACTCGCGCAGGCTGGCACTGGGGCGCTAGGGAGTTCTCGTTGGCGTGCTGTTGCCATAAGCACCGACTGCTTGCGGGCAGCGGGCACAGGCCAGAATCAACAGACCCTTGGCCTGGTGCGAACACGCTTTTTTACAGTACAGGCATGAGTGAGGAAAGCTCCAAATATGGGGGAAAACCGCATGTATTTGAGCGTCTGCAGGAACGCGGAGGGCGCTCATGCACTGCGTAGGCCTCAGCTAGTGAATGCTACGTTTCCGAGCCGTCCTGGGAGGCTTATCTTATGCATTTTACGGCCGACAACATGGCAGAAGCGCGGTACTACGATTACTGGGATATTGAGAATGCGCATCTAAAGACGCCATCGGATGTCAAACATGTTGTTTTACAGAACCGAAACCGAAACCGAAACTTGTTTGATTGCTAACCTTGGGCATCGTCCAATCACGCGCCCCTCCTCCTAACGTCACAGCTTAGTTTGTGCGGCCGCCGCAAACCGCGCATGGCAGTTTTTTTCGCGGTTTGTAAAATATTTACCGATTTGTCAACCGGATAAACGATGAAAAGTGTGCTAATTCGAGCCAGTCTACGCAGTGCAAGCAAAAACGGGAGCTTGACAAAT